>JBAJNP010000102.1:51785-68341 GCA_036877545.1 Yasuhikotakia modesta | reverse complement strand
AGAGAAATAAGGAGAGAGTGCAAGATGGCTCGAGAGAAAAAGACAGAATGGAGGAGAGGGAGGCTGCAAGTGAGAGTTAGAGAGAGAGTGTATGAGCGAGTTAGAGAGAAAGGTTAAAATAAAGAAATGCGTGTTTAAAAACTAGCATAAAGCGTAAATAACATCAATGAAAGAGAAAAAGCAGCAGATAAGCAGAAGTAAGTCTCTATTTCTTGAGGGTCATCCATCTATCACAAACCCCCAAGATCCAAATCTATGCAATAAAGCACCCCCGGAACCTCAGGTCTGCAAATCTATATAATTATATTTGTAGACAAAGAATAAAAGAGCTTTAGTGTCGGCAGTTGAGGAATGAGCTCTGGGACCGATATTGCTAACCAGACAAGCCATGACTTACTCCATAGAACAAAATGGTTCCATTTCACAGACGGCTTCTTTTCCTCTAAGTGTGTGGAATATGGCCCACATTTGTTCACTGGTGATTAGTATGTATTTTTCCATTGGTTTGGCTTACCTTGCCTCAGCTGCTAGAAGCTCATCATAATGGGAAGATCTTTGGTCGTCGTCCTGACGATATTTGATCACTGTTGCAAGACCTTTACTCACCAGCGCCTCTGCTGTGTTTCTACAAAGACACATTAAAATGGAAAATGAGCGCTTTGTTTTTATGGTCAGCCTATATTCATTGGTTCTTTGATTAAAAATGAGTATCCCATAACAACAGCAAGCTGTCTGAATTGGACGAGTTTATGGTGTAAACAACCAGAGTGCTTGCTAACCACGGACCAATCAACTGCTAGAACTGCGCTAGAAGCTACACGACAGATAGTAAAAGGCTAAATTTCTTTCATTGGCCCCTTGCAGTGTAGACTGCTTCTGTTATAAACAAGGGAGCCATCATGTTTTGCTGCATTGCAACAGGGTACATGTATGCTGTACTGCCAGTGTAAAATGGTACCAGAGTTAGTCTCAACTTTTCCAACTTGAGTCCACCTGCACATTCTGTATCTCTAGTAATGCAGCGATGATGAATGGACACAAGTGCTATTTAGTACATTTTTAGGTAGTAAAGTGTCTGCTGCTAGTTTTTACTGTGGTACTCACTGCTGATGCAAACGTACTGTTCAGAGTCAAATAACAATGTAAACAGGGAGCTGTGGGTACAAAGGGGGTGGAACGGAATAGTGTTAAAACTCTAATTTTCACTATTTGCAGGTGTTTTTGGTAAGCACGTGTAGATTGCAACATTATGCAACATCCTACGATGGTTCCATTTTAACCATGTTTCCAAATCAAATGTTTACTAGAAAGTAAACCACTATTGCATCTTCTAGATTTTGGCCCAATGCAGTGCTGGCATGAATTATGTTTCTGCCCCAGTTAAGGGTCTTAAGAAAAACTAATGAACGGTATAGAAAAACCTGGACAGAGCCGATTCCTAATTAGCAAAAATGTTGCAAGATATGGCAAATCAGTTGAGCCCTAAGGCAATGTGACCACCTGTTTCCCATAATGCTCTACGCCAAGCACTGGGGCATGCTTGGGTAATCATATCCCCGGGCACAGAACAACCCCAAAATCATGTGCCATGGCCTCACTTATGTTAACAAGGGACAGTGTGTTAAGTCACACATCATGTGAGCAAATCACGAAACCATAGAGGAACTCATATGCCAATAAAGCTTTTGCCGTCTTGATTCTGAGGGTAATTTGCTGCTAAAGCTATAGTGATTCAGTATCTGGTTGGCAGCACTCACATTCCTCCAATGGTGACTGTAGCACAGGTGCGTTCTGGAAAGGCAGGGACACCGCCCATTTCTGTAGCACTGGTGGCAGCTCTGATGTAATCAACCGTGACATTAACCTGTGAAGATACCAAACGAAATCGGTAAACTGCTTGTCTCAAAGAGTCAATATAGAGCCAAGAAGCATGGCCTATATACAGACTATAAGCCTGTCAGGGGTTCAGGTTACAGAGATAAATTGACCATTGCTACCACACGTGAGAACACAGAGAACTGCACTGTTGCAGTGTTTTATGATGTCACATTAAACCCGACAGAATTGCGCTGAGAAAGAACAACACATCAAACTCTGAATTTGATATCTTTGTACAGGATTGCAAATCGAGCAAAAAGATGGCTGTAAAGAGAGCTTACCGCCCTAAAAAAATAAAAGCAATGGATTACAAGCGTTTTGTTGAAGGGTGGACAAATTGTGTTAGGGCATCTAGCAGGGTTTTTTTGTGTGTGTGTGTGTGTGTGTGTGTGTGTGTGTGTTTCACAAGCATGACTGTAGGCTACTTTTCAAGGTGACCTCGAGTCAGTGTGAATCATGTCAGGCTAGACCATAGATCTCCCCAGAGGAACCCAGACATAACATGAAACTGTTCATCACATTGTAACTATTTTACTTAATGGCAACAGAGGGGAAGGAAAGGATAGTAGCAAAACCTGATTATCACAAAAAAAAACACCTTCAGATGAGGAAACCGACTGCATTTGTGTCACTCTCTCTGAGGTCATCAGATCATCCCGTAAGGGGCATTTCTTTTGGTTTCTGGTGTTCTTGTTATATCTAAGCAAACAAAAAAGCCTGGTTGAGATATTTAGAGACACAAGCTCTTATCTAACAGAGTGACCAATTCTATTCCATTAGTTCAAAATAGACAGAGGGTTAGAAGCCTCTAAAATGGTGAGCCAAATCTTCTATCAGCCTTGACAACGAGAGGTGGGAAGAACTGTCATTAATTAGGGTGGCATTGGGACCACCCAAGGACAAAGACTATTTCTGACCAATCACCACACTGCCTCATGGTCTATTGGGTGTGCGTTGGTTGATTGGATCCAGTTATAGAATGAAGGACTACAACGCATGACTGCATAACTGTAACAATACCATAAAAAAATAAGACAAAGCTAATAGTCTTGTGTCAAATCACTTTTCTCCTACCTGCCCAGCAGCCAACCAGACTGAAGCATAAGCTTTTTTTTAAAAAAAAAAAAAAAAAGACCAATTTCAGCATGCCTCTCTAAAACTGAGCTCTGCCCCAGTTAATCTGAAAATCTCTTTGGATTGTCCTGAGGTCATTGTTGAAGGGGAATTTTAGGAGAAGGGTTAAGTTTGAAGGGTAGACATGGGTGCACACCAAGGAACACTACTAGTATTTAATATCCACATTGATTAACACAAGAGTTCCCTAATTCAGAGTCACATAAAGCCTTAAGAAAAAAAAAGTCATTCAAAAGAAAGTCATTTAATCAAGGTAAGAAAGTTCCAAGCTACAAAGGGAAAAATCACTGTACTAATGCCTAAAGTCTTCCATCTCTCCTTCTTAAACTCATTCTGATTATCCCAAATCTATTTGCCCCAAAATGAGAATGTAAGCCAGTTTAATGGACGTAAATGAGAGTTCATTTGGTGGGGGAATCCTGTGGACCCTCATTTTCCTACCCCAGGAGTTTCGTGTTTCATCAACAAATAATAAACAAAATGATTGCTTATCATTCTCTCTTCTTCTCTTGTTTCCTTCCTGAAAGGAAGAGACGGCTCTGCACCATTGGGCAGGAGTAATGAGCTTGGTTGAACGACAAAGTCTTCTGAAGAAACACAAAACTCCAACAATTCCCTCTCCCATCTAAGAGGAGAAAAGTGCTTATAAAGAAAGAGAAAATGAAAGAGTGAGACTTTGAGAGAGAAAGGCCACTTGGGAAGCAAATGACAGATTAAATGCTCTTTAAGAGTCGTGTCTGAATAAGAAAGATCTGATGGAAAGATAATAGCAAGGGGAGGCTTAAGAGACAACCAGACAGAACCAGGCAGGAGTGGACGACAGAGACTAATAAGGTGCTAACGGTGAAGCATTTGTCAAGACCTGAAAAAGATCTACTGAAGCATCTCAAAGAAATGCAGCGTGGTGCATATACGGTGACTGTGCATGTACATTTTAGAGAAGGGTGGAAAGAACTGCTCTTTGCAGGATTAAGTCCCTAAGAGCCTAATGCGGTGAGGGCAGGTGTAGTCAGGAAACTCTGTAATACATATTTCATGGATTAAAAGTGAGCCTGCTAGACCTGCACACCACTGTAATTTCCTCTAAAGCAGAAGCCGGAGCAGATGAATAATATGGATAAGGACTCAAACCGCAGCTGTGGGCAAGCACACATTGGGGCCATGGTGCATTTCTTAGCAACATGTAAAAATGCTGTTCTGTACCAACATCTAAAGAAAAACTTCTGATACACACTTGCATAAACACTAGATGCTTGACACTGACATTCTACACAGTTTCAGCTTCATTCGTACCTCACACAGACAAGCACACACTCTTGCACGCGCACACACTCTATTGCATGCGTGCACACACACACTCTCTTGCACACCTACATATCAGGATGCTTTGAGAGGGCAGGATTATCCAAACGTGCTCTTGCCTGATAAATGGATTAATGAAACATTTCCATTTGACTTTTCACTGAGGCAGAGACCCTCTACAGAGGCGCTACTTAGAAAGTTAGCCAAATCTAGCTTTGGATTATGTCACAGGGAAGTTCAGTTTCAATACGGCGAAGGGGAAAAACGCCACTCTGCCACTCATTCTTTCCCATCCTCACAAAGGAGGGAACAGGACCTGAAACAGACAATCTGAAACAGATGGAAGTTTTTCCAGATGTTTCTCACCTTTCTAGACTTCAGAATTCTCAGGAGGATGGCAGAGCAATTGCTCATTCTTTTCTTTCATCACTTTATGATGCTGATGCCACTGTAGTATTTATGTGTGATTGCACACCTGCTAAAAATCTGGGTTCCCACACCTCTTGACTAATAAATGTACATGACTTTTGTCATGTTTGAAATTTTATATAAAGAATAACCTTATGCGCAACCTCTAGCCAATAAAGTACTTAATTAAGAGCATAAATAAAAACTACTTAGGAATTTTATTATATATTCCCCAAAATTTTCCAGGACCTAAAATGACAAATACAAAATTGTTCTTTCATGACTGGAAACCCTGGAAGACTTAAAAAAAAAAAAAAAAAAACCTTACAGAAAACTACAACATTGCATTCTCTACAAATCCATCTGGACAAGTTACAAGTCTTCATATACAAGGAAATTAATTCAAAATATGACTATTCAAATTCATTACAACTGTACTTTCATAATTAAAAACAACAAATTCAGTCCTTCACTAACAACACTTTTTTCAGTCTAAAATTTTACATCTAAAATTGCACAGATTTAATTTGTCTTTTAAGTAGTTGGAACATAAAAATTTCAACAGCTTCTGCTTAGGGCAGCAGGGGAGATGTTAAAACGTGACGGGCCACAGTCCAAGGTCTCATCGTCACATGACATTGTGTCCTAGCAACATCAAAAGGCACCCAACAACAGCCTCTAAATGTTTGCCTAGGCCTTATTTGTTAAAACTGATAAAATACAACAGAAAATCAGTCTTATTTAGTTACACCCAGGAAGAGGGTGTACCTTTGATTTTGAGGTTGCTTAATTTAATTCACTACAGTTTAAAAGCGCTTCATTGACATTTAATGAGTCAAAAGTGGATCCTTAACAATATTGCGTGTCTGCGCTGGCATCTTTCTGAACTGTAAAAAGTCTAAATAAATCCAAACATTCCCACACTGTTTGCATTAATATGCAAACAAGCGTCTTACCGTGCCGAGTGTTGTATAAATCAAACTAAACTGACTACTCCCGCTGAGTGCGTACACAGGAAATGCCTCACATGAATCTGATCAGAGATTAAACAATTCTTTCCGTTTCCCATCTCTGTCATCTAAATATTCAAATGATTCTGGGTGAATGAACCAGTGACAGAAAGAAGCTATAAGGTTCCCAGATGTTGCATTAAGTATGTTTGAGTATGACAAAAAAAACTGCAGTATATCACACAATCTAGAGTGTTTTTGTACGTTTTTTGAGAAAAAAAAAATGTGAGGAAATGTACGGTTGAATTTCTGTGAGGTTAAATCAAACGGCCCTCAGAGGCACAGTTTCCTATTATTCTACACAAACCCTGAACTGTTTGGGCAAGAAACATCTTCAACACAATTAACTGCAGCCATACAAACTACAGCAGGCTGCTCATTACACTTTAATGAGTCCCAACATAAGAACAAGGTTTGTCACAACCTTATACACCAGTTTATAACCTGCTGAATCAATGAAAAAAGTGAAGCAATCAAGGGTATTTCTGGTCATTGTGAGTGGTGAAGAACACTTGATGTTTGAACCTTACGAAACCTGTTTAAACGTCACTGTTCTTTTCACTACTAGCTGCACAACTAATATGCACAACTTGCATGTAATTTACTTAATGCACACATATATGTATGTATAATTTTACATCAATGCCCTGTGTAATGGCATACTTTGTGTTTTACACAGAATTTATGGCTTGTCTGAATAAATTTTCTGAGCTCAAGGCCTTTGTGGTCAATGAGGTCAGTGACTCCAAAGAGAATACAGAGAAACTTGGTGAAATAAAATAAACTGACTTTAAACAGAGGAATAGAAACATAAATCAAATGACTTTGTAGAGTATTAACTTAAATACCTTTTTCCCAATGAGCTTCTTCCTCAGGAACTCTCGCGCCTCAAACATGTAGGGAATGTCGTAGAGTGGACGGAAACGTTTATCTTTGTCCTTGTTTTTCTCCTGTAGACAGAGAATAAGAAAGTAAGTCATCAGACAGTATCAGACAGAGACAGAAATCAATATTGTACATCAAAGTCCGGCCCAAACAGATACAACATTGAATCTCTCCCTCTGATTTTCACCGAACTCTCTTCCAAAATTGAGCTGCTTCTTTGTTTCCCAACTCCCCCCCACTCTCAATCCTTTTCAATTTTACTCCCCCAACCCTCTTCCCATTCTTTTGAAATCCCATATTCTTCCACATTAATGCGTCAGGATTGGTAGTGGACACATCTCATTATCTGGATGTCAAATCTACGAACACCATGTGACATTCCCTTAAAACGACCCTGCATAATCCTACATTAGGCCTAAAACCTAATGTACCTGTACCTGAAGGTTTAAAGTTTTAATAAAGTTTTTGTCATTTGTGTGTTCCTGTAGCTCAACTGGGAAAGCATTGCATTAGCAACCCAAAAGCTGTGGGTATGATCCCAGGGAACACATTAATTGATAAAAAATATCTATAGCTTAAATTCACTGTCGCTTTGGATAAAAGCGTCTGCCAAATAAAAAAATGTAAATTTCATTTTCATTTTTCAGCTCTGGCCATGACAGAATGAATTAATACACAAGGCAATATTCACAGACATACATATAAAATACATATAAAAAACTATTATTGTGCTCTGGGATGAAATGTGAAACTCCTGATGTTTGTTCTCCAGCTGCTGGAAACACTTCCAGTGATTGGTTCATTTCAACCAATGATGCTCCAAGACAAAGCTTGAAAATCCAAGAAAATGAGCAAAAGCACAAAAAATAACTACGGAGATTAACAACATGATTAGGGTGAGATGAAATTGAATTGTTACCTTTATGGATCAAATAAAAAAAACATGAACAAAAGCATACCGTTTAAATAACCATTTTAAATCCTAATGTTTTAGTCGAAATCCAGATTAAGGTTAATCTGTGTTGCACATAACACACATCAGCTACGTCTCGTGGTCTGGTATTTCTCTAGTATTTTATGTAAAATAGAAATGTTATTGACTTCTTGTAGCACAAAATGTCGAAATGCTACATTATTACAGCTAACTTGCAACTGTGTGTATATTTGGGCTAAAATGGTACTTAAAATTTGACGTGCAGCATACGTGTGTGTGTATGTACAGATATACATGCATATGCATATATATCTATACACGTACATGCATGCACACATGCAGATGCACGCGCACACACACACACACACACAAACACACACACTTATGCATGTCAAACACTTTTATCCAAAGAAATTTGAAGTGCATTCAAGCTATAAATTGTATCAGTACATATAAAAATGCTAGGGATGAGCTATTTTTCAAAAGAAAAATTTCATTTAACTCAAGCCTTTGGCCATGTCTTATCTCACCTAGAGCACCAAGTGAGTCATAACTGCCATCGGTGCCTCACAAAAGAAATAGAAGCATGATGCCCCTGCTTCCAAGATTCATTTCACGTAACTGAAATGTTGCATTTAATGCGCCACAACTCTTCTTCTGATGGGAGGGCTTGCAGGACGGCTGAAGAACTGTGCTAATAGAATGTAATATAGAAACCCTGACGGTGAAAGGGAGGACAACCCATTTTCAGCCCACCTAAAAATATTCACGACAATTTCTTCCCTCAAGCGAAAAGACGGAGGGGCGGCTATGCACTCTTGCATTAGAGAATTGTGCATGCTACTGTATACACAACATTCTACACACACACACACACAAACGTAAAGCGATAGACCCTCGGAAATGAAGTACAATGAGCAGCAATTTTGTTTCAAATCAGAGCAAGCTAAAATGGTACAATATTTGACCCGTGTGATGGGGTTAACATGCTAACTGTTAAGCAGTTATTCTCCACTAGAAAGAACAGTTGCCGGGAATCAAGTAACAAATGACCCTCTGACTTTCGAACAATGAACAAATTCAATATTTTCATTTCATTGTGTCCACCAGACATTTGATGGTCCTAACCAGCCCAAAGCATTCAGTCAACTGTCAAGATGAAACTCTATGGCATTGTGTTGAGCAAATCAAGCGTGTTCTGAGAAGACATGGCAGCCCGGTGACTGAACCGTGTTGAGGAGAAATGAGGATTTCTGTGCTTGGCTGATGTGTCTGACTGTTGACTGTTACCAGCTGTGGTAAATGACAGTTTAGCTGAATGCAAAGAAAGCAAGGGCAGCTTCATTCTGAAGGTTATCCAGACAGAACAAGACTTGAACACTCATCAGTCTGGTACAATGAGCAGCACAATTGTTGCTCATTATGTCAAAGAAAACCAGCAAACTGAGACCAGAATTCCACTTAAAGGGACAGTTTACTTAAAAAGAAAGTAATTTCTTCTGTGCAATAAGTGAAATAAAGAAGTCAAGATTCTTTCCAATACATATTGTGTTTCACTTATTATATCTCAAAGAAGATGTGCAATTATAAGGAATGACCAGGTGAGAAACTGATGACAACATTTTTTAGGTCAACTATCCCTTTTAAAAGGTTCCATTTGTTTTCCCCTTGAATGTGTGATGTATTCTTTAAACGGCAGATTGTCACACACATAGGATGAGTATGTTTGGAACTTCTGTTTACAAAGCTTGCCCCAGTCTCGCCTCAGCTACTGAACTTGAATCTGTCTCTCTCCAGAAGACACACACAAAACATCTCCCACTGTTTCATTCTTACAGGAAGAGATTTCGTAGTCACAAACAAATTTCGTAGGCACCACTCACATTTCACATATTCTTGTCTTGTCTCTCTCATTAAGCCTCATTATCAGCATGAGGCACCATAAATGGCACATGGGTTGGATGTGACTATGAAGCAGTAAGAAAGTGAACTGCTCCTGCCAGCAACAGGCCTACAGGTCCAAACATTCACAGCAGCTCCTAAACCAGGGAACAACCAATCACACCCCTCAGCAGCTACTGCCAATCACAGGTGTCCTAAATTATCACATTAACCAATTACAGCCTCAAAACCTCTACACACCAAAAATGACTGAAAGGCAGGGTAGACAAATGTATTTAACAACTTATTAAACCATTTGAAGTATCTCATTCATTTTATTTCTGGGTCAAATTGGTCCTGGTTATTTTACATGGTCATGACAAAAGAAAAATAAGGTACCACTTTGTATAAGTGATTCTATAACACTAATCTCAGATTATCAAGCAGTTTTGTGGCCAAACTTTGGACACAATATTTTTAAGAAAGCAAAACATTTCACTTGAATAATCTGTCAAGATTGGATTCTGCATTAAGATGTCACATTCATTCATAACTGTAACCCTACCAAACTAAATCAGTGCACCAGTAAGACCTTAGAATTTATCACAAAAAGATGTACAGTACATGAACAGCAATAATCTAAATTTAATTATGCTCCCAACATTTCTTGATGAACTATTAACGTTGACCTGGAACGACACAAATAATGTGGCAATTTCTCAGTAACGATTAATGACTGCCTGGTGTCAGAGCATAACTGGGGTCAAAACCTTTCAGCCCCTCGTAAGAGCGCATAAGTCTCGCACGACAGCCGGAATAGACTATTACTATCCTCAGCATCAGTCAAGGAAATCGTGATGAGCGGTTTTAACCAAGCAGCTGCATCAGAAGTACTGTAGAAAAATAGGCAACATTTAATGCTAAAAATTATAATGCCTCTTAAAATAAATCAACAGTGACGAACAACAGTTACGCATGGAGAAATGAATGAACCTAAATAAAGTCATAAAAACTGTTCTGCTTTATATACAAACCCTAAATGCAATAAAAGTATAGTGCAAAGGATTTATAGCAGAAATACATGCGTCTTATTTTGGTTAATGCCCATGTCAGGTCTTGTACAAAAGAGACTGTTATTTGAACAGTAAGATCTTCCTTGTAATTGTGGGACTATTGTACTGGACAGCTAAACTACTGGTTATACACAACCTGTGGCTTTTACTTATGAACCTGTGGCTTTTTACTTACTATACTCAATAAAGGGTACTGTGATTATATCATTGTATTTTCTATTATTCAGATTCATGTTATGTGACAGTTCACAGGATTACTGACTTTACATGCCCAGATAAATTGGATTCAATCACACTTGTTTTGTGTTACTTCTTATTTTAAACTGTATAATTATATTTTCAAAATAGTGTTTTCTCAATTTTTAGTGAAATGTTTTGCCCCATTCAGGTCTAAATAATGTGTAGTAACCAACATCATGTCACGAATGCTGTATATACACCAACTGAAACCACGGCATGCTGTCTTTACTGGTTAATCACTGGCAAATTACGGTTAAGAGATCATGTGTGAACAGGACTTTGTAAAAATAAAAAAGTTTAACTGTTAAATTGGTCCTGGCAATTTAACAGTAAAAAGTTTTAACATTACCAGCTACTTACCAGTAAGGTGCTACATTTGAATGCTAAACAGGATTACCGGTAAACTTACAGAACTTGCTAAAACCCGCTTTGAGTCAATTAGAACTCTCTGTGACGCATTTACTTCGTGCCGTTTATTAAAGTCAAAGCACATTTAAATAAAGTTTGTCTAATATGTCACTAGGACAAAAGCAACGTCATCGGCATAAAAGTTTGCAACCGGGCCACATCCATTCGGTAACAAAGTCAAAGTTTGTAAAGTTTAAAACACAACATCATATTGCGCTCATTGGCTGTTGATGACATTTTCAGTTTAGCATTTTCTGGAGTTTACTGGTATTTGGGTACTGATGTGTTAATCATACGTTACAAGCAAAAAAAATGACTTTACTATTGTGAATTTACTGGCTTGTAAATTGTGGTTTACAAAGGTTTACTGTGTTAAAGGTGCTTACAGTAAGAAGTCCAGCAGTCCAATCCTGAGATAAAGGACAGTCTTCTGTTAAAAGACCCTGATCAATCATGTGTGAGATGAGAGATGGAACCATAAAGTTACCCCAGAAAGGGGCAACAGGACACACATACCCACACACCAACAAGCGTGCCTTTAAGTATACAGGCACTGCAGATAAACATGCTATAAAAAGACACAATCTGGCATAATAAGAATTATATACTGGCCCACACACACACACAATACTGAACTAAGTAAACATGTTCAACATCCAAACAAAGGTAACGTAAGCTCAGGTTAAATGATTGATGCATTTTATAAAGCTTTTTCTGTGTGAAAGACGAGGATATAGCTTCTGCTTTACACCCAGATGTCAACATTTCCTCTGCAATCCCTCACACACACTCACATACTTACACACACAGTGGGAGTGGGGATGACTCACTAAGCTGACATAACTCCGCCCCCTCCGCATCCTCATGAGGGCTCCTAAAACGACTGACACCACCATGCAGCTGGAAATAGCTCGCCACAGTGCAAAAATAAGCATTCATCTGGCCACAGGAGGTAGAGGGGGGTAAACTTTTTTTACAAATTAAAAAAAATGAGTGAAAAGAAATTCGGGCCATGCACTATGCATGCTATAATGTAGCACATGGGTCAATTAGTCATACAATAACTTCATGAGAGCTATGAACTGTCATTGTATGACTACATTGCGGCAATTCTACTTGTGTTCCTTCAGGCTTGCCACAGCACCACTGTTTAATTAATACAAATAGTTAGAAATTGGGGGTGACAAGTGTTGTTGTTTTGAGGGTGCAGAGGCTAGGCAGCAGCTTTCAGAGTGTATCTTTGTGTTGGTCAACACATCTGGCTCTGAATCGCCTCAAAGTTCTTATAGCGAGTGAGAGAGAGTTGGGGTATAGTACAGAAAAACACACAGATCCTTAGGCTGGCCTGAGGTCAGGTTTGTCTCTTTGAGTTGAAGTGTTTGTATGCTATAGCGCGGGGACATCAGTTTCACGTCCTGAGTTGAACTGAGGAAGAGCGTTTAAAAACCAGAACACAAGAGAACGAGAAAAAAACGATTTGGACACCAGATGTAACATAAGAGATCATGTCAAAGTCATGTCATTCATGTTAATCTAACAACGGTTGAGTCGCATTTTGCCAGCTACAAGGTTTCTATTTCATTAGTCAGATTTTATTGGTGCAAAATACCATCCCACATAACTGTATGCTACACATAAAATATGCTCAGATTAGCTTTTAGGACACCTACACACAAAAGAAAGCACTGACAGAAACTATGATAGCGTTTGATGTGTTTTGAGCATGAACAGAAACAGAACAATTTAATGCATAAATGTGTTACAATTTAATTCCCAAAAAAATGCTAGGCTGCCCTCTGTACTGTATGTGGTATGTGTGGTTACATAACCATTTGGCGGTATACAGAGGACAGAATACCGAGGAACGGCTCTGTATTCTGAAACCTCAAATGCCCTCAAAAACCTCAAAAACAAGGGGAAGCTCACAATGTGCGTGTACACAACTGGTATGCCATTACTGAGAACAATTTTGATAATCACAATCAAAAACTGAAAAAAGTTTGCAGCTGTTAACAACCATTTTACAGCTGTTGCTTGAAAGTCTGCAGTTTAAATTAATTAAAATACCAATTTAAACTGTCCGCTGTACTGCATGGTAGATACAAAATATAATTTACTGGTTGATAAAAAGATGAACAGCAATCTTGTTAGTTACATGTCACTATGGCAAGGTTAATGTGACATCACATTAGGGCAAGTTCAATTCCCCTTTTTGATTTTAATCTGGCTCTTTAAAGGATATTGGCACATTTGCTGAGAGTCGTCATGTTGGACAGAGTGCAACAACATCCATGCTCAAAATCCAGTATAAATAGATGTAACCTGATCTCCATTAGGTCCCTTAGAACCAAGGAGACAGGAGAGATGCTACTAATGAGGTATAATCATTTGGCACACATGCAATGTTTGAATTTCTCCCAGTTGACCTTTACTCAGAAAGAGTGTTACATAAGTACAGGTTAGAGTTTAGATTTATCATGCCAGCATCATTATTGATGGGACCCCACATGCAAGGGCAGCGCGACCTCTATGACTTTAACGTTTTAATACAGGCATAACTGTGGTCCTGTCTCTCTCCCTGTCTCTCTCCCTGTCTCTCTCTCTCTCTCTCCCTGTCTCTCTCCCTGTCTCTCTCTCTCTCCCTGTCTCTCTCTCTCTCCCTGTCTCTCTCTCTCTCCCTGTCTCTCTCTCTCTCTCCCTGTCTCTCTCTCTCTCCCTGTCTCTCCCTCTCTCTCCCTGTCTCTCCCTCTCACCAAGGTGTGCAGCTGAGCACCAAAACATACTGCAAGAACATCTGGTGCAGAGACGCAACACAGTATGTAAAGTGAAAAGGAGTTACTCCCAACACATCAATACTTTCATGTTTCCTAAGCTGTAACTCTTTGTGTAAAGGTTTTAAACAGAAGCCTGGAATTGTAAAATACAAATAAAACCCTTGAACTGTGAAATAAATGAAGATTATTAGAAATGCATGCAGTCAAACACTACAGAACGGTCACCGTGGTATTATGATAATAACTACAACACGCTGGCATCCGATTAATGTTCCGTCACATGAAGACAGTAATAAAAATGTGATTTTTACATTATCTAAAGCAAATGTAAGCAGTGCATACCCATGCAAAACCCATAGCCAAGATGCTAGGTGGATGGTTGCCAGGGCATTGCTTCACAGTTGCTAAGGTGTTTTATTAGTGTTGCTATGCAGTTGCAATATTGTTCTGGTTGGTTGCTAGGTTTGTCTGGTTTGCTAGGTGGTTCAAGGGAAAAGAACCCACTCCCAAGTCCCTAGACATGGTTCAGGTCCCTCTTTCAATGCAAGTGTAAAGGATTTTCAATCGTTTCATCATCTGCCAAGGGAAATTTAAGCAATAGCATGACTCTTCTCAAGAAGCTTCACAATATGAAGTCCCATTCCTGCCTGTAAGACTAGCTGTGGAGTCACCAAAGTTTAATATTTGGTATTATAAAAAAAAACACAACAGAATTAGTGATACTTTCCTTTAACAGCACTAACACCACATGCTGCTGAAAAAGATTAAATCCTCAGAACTGTTTGAAAATAGAAAAATGAGGCAACGCTCAACATTCTCAAACAGTACAAACATAAGCCCCTCTGAATTAATATGGATGACTAAGAGGATACAGAGGATACAAAGAATTGTCTCTTGTCTACCTCAAGCTAACATACTTTGCAACACTAAGCTTTGAGGCTCATCTTCAGAGGAAACTGGCCAAATAATAAAGCAACTCATTTTTAAAAGCTCCCTGGTTCGTCTGGTGCCTCAGAGATGCATGTATAAGATCAAAACGCATCCAGAATCTTTATTGTTTTGTAATCATCTCTGAAATGATTAAATCTATCTTTAAGCTGCCAGGCTTGAAACAAAGCTCTGATACGAACACTCACATCCCCGTAACCATAGCTACAGAATCACAGCTCTGCATTCCAGAACCCTGTTTACATGCGCATGACAAATAATGTTTCTCTGAAACACATCCTTTAAAATAATTACAATCTGATACATCAAAACCCATTACGAGTTAAAAGAATTAGAACATTAGCAGTATTTTCCTGCAGATGTATGTGAAAGAAAGCTAAGCACTTATTTAAAGCCCTTAATAAATGTGTAATTTGCTGAATCTACGCTAAAAGCAGCTAATTTTGTAACATGCTGATTCATCATGTGTGTTATCACAGTAGGTCAAGGGTCAAGAAGGGAGTGACTAATTGCAGGAAGATGTTCCCACGCTAATTTTAACTGCATTTATTATGACGTACATTGGGCCACAGAATCCTCACAAACAATAAAAGCACCCATAAAAGCACCCATTGCCCACCAGGGCTTGTTAATGTGCATGTTTCTACGACATAAAACTGCAGAAATGCGTGTACATGCAGTTTTGGACACTGGCGGTTTTATTAATTTAACACAAGAAATCAAAAGTGAGCATTTGAGAATTGCCTTGGCGTGAAAGTGTGTGACATTAACAGATGAAGAAGAGCGATTCAATGAGAGCATGTACTCATTATGGGAGCAAATCTATAGGGCTTTTGGCTGCAGTGCAGCGTCAGTGTGTGAAAAGCTAAGGGGTTCTGACTCTCTGGTTCCCCCTAGTGTCCACTAAAGGTCGTGCTCTGAGATACAAGCGTGAAAGATGTATGAAGGGAGGGAGATCAGTCCTCTTAAGAGACTGAGTAGAGAGAAAACCTTCACATCAGCACTTTACAAACAGTGTATGTGACAGCCGCACCCTGTGGATTCCAGAATGGCCTTAGTGACAGGGATATCCAAGGACAGACATGCATAAACTCATACCTCGCCTTCCACTCTCGGAGGCCGGATGCTGGACAGGTGGATGGTCTTATACTCCCCAGAGTTTAACTTCACCACTATGGCATCTGCATTCACCACTTGCATCACCTTTGAAACAGAATACAAGGAAAAATTACCAACGGAGAGAAAGATGTGTGTAAAGACTGTTTAGAAATAGACTACCAAAACCTGCAGCGTTTTGATATCATAAACCATTTTGATAACCACACTGAACATATTTACTGTGTAGCTACATACTGTTGATTTATTATTCATTACATTTATTAGTACTGGAATTGACTACTGAAATCAACTCCTGAATGTTGGTTTGTTTGAAATGTTTGTGGCAATACTAGTTAAAAGATATTTAGAACCATCATAAAGTTATCAGCCCAATAACAGAGACTTCACACGGGACGTCAGTATTGTAAAAACCCTCTTTGAGGAGGTGTACCTTTGTATTCAACCCCTTTAAAGCTCCACTGCTACAGCCATCAAAGCAGCACTTTTGTAACAAATTCACCACCTTCAATAAATTTCAAGACAATTACTGACGGACTTCAAACTGCCTGCTGTGAGCAATGTT
>JBAJNP010000102.1:0-51632 GCA_036877545.1 Yasuhikotakia modesta | reverse complement strand
AGAGAGAGAGAGAGAGAGAAAAAAAATAGGTGCTAGAAACAGCA
Source organism: Yasuhikotakia modesta (assembly GCA_036877545.1). Classification (NCBI taxonomy): domain Eukaryota; kingdom Metazoa; phylum Chordata; class Actinopteri; order Cypriniformes; family Botiidae; genus Yasuhikotakia; species Yasuhikotakia modesta. The sequence goes on along the minus strand of JBAJNP010000102.1, from coordinate 51,588 downwards.
AGCAAGAGGCAGTGACCAAGTTGGACAATGATCACCACTCCATTTGGACAATGATAGAGACTTGCAGAGAAACATTACTATACGCTGCTACAAGCTTTCTACAGTACAAAAGGAAACAGCTGCTAACAAAACACTTCTCCCACTCACTGCTCTCGAACGAACATCCCTCCTCTTGCCGATTCTCTTATCCTACTGCTTAACTTCACCATTTCACTCACATTACACAACGATAAAGAACCAGCAAGAGACATAAAGGAGAAGAGAGAGCTATTGGTGAAAACAGTCCATAAGAAGCGAGACATGTAAGAGAGATATAAGATTTTTATGTTTGGAGGCTTAACATTAATACTTACAAGTTACATTTTACTTAGTAATTGAATAAATACAGTCAGAAAACCAGGGTGCTTTTTTAGGGTCAAGGAAAATAGATTTTTTACATCCTATTAGGAATATATAGGCAAAACACAATATTCATGCTGGTGGGAGTTGCCAGGTTGTTGCATTATGGTTATAAAGCGGTTTTATTAAATCAAGTTTCTATGTTTGTCTTTTAAATGTAACTGTATGGGATTTTTACAGCCCGATGATTCCCATGACAACTCTGGTAGCCCAGACAATAACAGCTATTTTCAGCAAGTCACAATAAATCATGTAAAAAAATTCAATTCTTGACGTTAACTTAAGGTTAGAGATTTGAATAAACCTAATAAACAAAGTTATTAATAGACATTTAATAATTAATATACCTTACACTCCTAAAAAGAGAGGGAGCTAGAAAAATAAAAACAACATGTAAACTGATATGTGGCACATCACAGTTTTATTCTTTAGACATGCAAAGGATTGTGACAGAAAATCATATTACATTACAGCTGAATGCACCATACGTTGCGCGTGTCAGCCCCCACATTGCTGCACACATAAACCATCCAACCAGAAGGACAAATGTTAGCAGAGCCTTGATGTTTAGAATAATGTCTAACTGTCATATCTAGTGTCATCTTATATGACCGTCAACAGGGTTATTGGATAAAGTGTCAGTGATGTGGAAAATGACAGGCATTTGTGAGGGTCTGGGTAATGGATCAGATATAATCAGACCCGAGCAGGCAAAGGAATCTTCAGAAACATACATTATCTGATCTGGGCAAATGAAGACAAAATAACCATCTTCAACGGAAGATGTAGAGATATGGGAAAAATCATGGCGTGGTTTGGCAAATCGGCTTTTAACTGAACCACCAGTGTGGAAATTAAACACATCATTTACGAAATCCGGTTGATTGCTAACCAGGTTACGACACAGAATGCCTCCGTCCGTGAATGTGTTCATAACACTCTCCTAATCAACGAGATCACCTAAGCAAAGCGATAATTTGTTTTCTGTGCGTTTTGGGAAGGTAGCAGAGCAGAAACGGGAAGAATAACACACATCTTGCCCTTTCATTAGCGGTCACACATGCGGGGCACTTCACCGCAAGCTGCCAACAGGGATCCAGAGCTCGATCTGTGACTCACTCTGCTACAGCAGCACACTAAACAGTGCAGTGAGCTACTGCCACCTACAGGCCATGATTAGAACTGCAAGAAAAGCCAATTAGAACCTATGCATATTTGGTATAAATTCGTTATGTCTCTATTTTTATATCCATAATTTCAAGGCTTTCTAAGGCACTTTTCCTACACCTTTATTTATTCTTTGATTCTATGGGAAATATCAGTGCTTAGTGATGGTAATCTGTAGTTTAACTGGTGTTCCTGTATCTTAATCAGTAGAGGAATGCATTGCACAAAGGTTGTACGTCTGACTCCTAGCGACCACATATTAATAAAATGTAAAATACAAATGCACTGTAAGTCGCTTTGTCTAAGTGTCTGGCAAATGCATAAAATGAAATGTAATCTAAAGGTCTTTGATACATACTATGATATAAATCAATTTCCATATTACAATACCTTGATAGTTCCACAGACCTTAGAAACATTCAACAAATAGTTTACTAGCACAAAAAAAACTATTTCTAAGCCCTGTTATATTCTTAATTATTTGGTGGTGCTTTGAAAAAATAAAGGGTGACAATTGTAAGGCTGTGGTGAAAGATGACTCACTACAAACCCATCCTGCATATACAGTCATGTTGTATCTGAAGACAGGAAATGCATCAAACAAATTAAATCAGCTACATCTGTGCACCAGGCCACCAAAACAGCTTACAATTACTTGCCATTTTGCTTTTGTCAGTTGCTTTTTTAGTTGACTCTCTCTCTCACACACACACACACACACTTAAACACACACTCGCACACAATTTCAAAGTATATCTTCCTTCACTTTAGGCTCACAGAGATCTGAGGCAAGCTAAAGCTCATATAAATGTTTTATTCTTCACTGCTGGTATTTTCTGACTCAAGGAAAAACATACTTTTGTGTCTGCGGATTTTTAAACTAATTCAGTAAGCAGATTGCACTGCGACACCTTTATATAACCAAAGGCCAAGCATAAATATTTTAAAGGTCATGAAGTTCGAAGAAACAGCCTTATTTTAGGAACAAAGTAACTTACTGTACAAAAAAAAAACACACTTGCTAACTTAAAGGACAGCGTACAGTGTCAGCTTATCAATTAGGACATTGTGATTTAGTGAATTCCTGGAGTATAAACTGTACTCATGTGACATTTACCTTGAAATTAATTAATAACTTTAGTAGCCATATGTTTGATATTTACAAATTTTTATTTTGAGTCAGCGGCAAAGAAAAAAATAAAATCATGATTCTTTGAGCTTTCACCTCAGCTTAATCGTGTTTTAACAGTCACAAACCACACAAGACCCTCAAAGTTACCATTGCCGAAATCTTTCCCCTGCATTCTTGGCCAGGGATGCAAAAGCAAAGATTCAGCTGCAATTTACCAGGGGAGCTTTGAAGGCTGCAGCTGTACAGAACCGCTGAGATCACCCAAGGCTGAGTTTACAGAGTATGCAAAACAAAATGAAACACCTGAGACCTCAAAGATCTGCCTCGCTGACAGACACAATAGAAAACAAGGCGTCGGGGAGACGAGTACGTCAACCGCAGTCAGCACTTTAAAAGGCTGCTGTGCTCAAGTATTCTACAGAACAGGCCTGGATAAAAGAGTCTGAAGAGAAGATGAAGTGGGGAGAAGGTCACTTGTTATCGCGTGGGGACTCGGCTGTTGAAATGTCATCCTTTGCCGGAGTGGAAGTGTTGACCTAAACTCTTCCATCTATTCTTTGTTATTTTTTAGTCAGTTTCAAGCAAAACAAACCTAAGCTGGTGTACCTGCAAGCTGATTTAAACTCAGCAGGTTTCAGTGAACTGCTAAAAGCGTAAGTGTGGAACAAACATTTTCATGATCAAAGTAGTGGTCAATACTCGAAACTAAAACACCTTGCTTGAAACAAGCAGCACCTGAACAAAGACAAGAAACTCACCTTTGCAACAAATTGCCTGTCCTTCAGGTCTAAATTAGCTGTTGGAGCGACATAGTCCTTCCAGATTCTCACTTTACGTTCTTTTGCTGATCTGTAGGGTTTTTAAAAAAGAAGAGAAAGAGAGAGAGAGAGAGAGAGAGAGAGAGAGAGAGAAGCAAAAGACAGATTTAGTAGAGAGATTTTGGAATCATGTATAATTATAACGATGTATAACTTAAATGCACAACCTCATATGCTGCTTAATGTTTTATTGTGATTGGGTAAATAACAAGGTGGGTATCAGGAAAGTTGCTCTGCTATTTAATCCAACAGCTAAATAAAAATGTATTTTAAATCAAACAGGAAATGTTAGTAAATGGGACGCTGGGGGTGACCGCTGTCAAACCGTGATGGACTGACCTTTCTGCTGCTCTGAGCTTCTCAGCTCCCTGGGTGTACACAGCCATGGACCAATCCACGCAACGCGCAAAGCCTTCTTTTAAGAGCAGCTCTGTGATGTTTCCGTTCTGTAATCAACATACATAAACTGTGTTATTGTGGCATGAACTGCTGTAGGTGTCACATGGTTGCCCTTCAGATGTATTTTTCATAATAATACAGTACATGTAGGCCTGACTCATTACCCTGATTCAACATTTCCTAGGGGCATTTACACAAAATGTGTCCTTGAGTTTAAAAATGGCAGGTTTGAGCACAACAAAGTAAAAATAACACAGAGTGTCAGGACAATTTTAGAAGCTGAACTGTTTAAACTTGGCATGCTGTCTTAAATGTTATGCTAATGACGCAATATGCTAAAAAGAGAATGTTGCATTGCAACAGCTAAAGACTTTTATCTGTATGCGTATGGCTGAAACACATGCTTTTAAAAGAAGTACTTAAGATTATTCTTCATGGTGTAAACTGCATACTATTTGAAGGGCAACAGATTAGCATGCTAGTTTTTGACAACCAAAATTCCACTGTGATTTATCTCTCAAACAAACAGACAAAGTATTCAGAAGGCAATATAAGAACAGAGTATCCAAAGATAGCATCAGCATGAGAGTATGTAGAGGCCATCTCAGAGGCAATGAGCAGCGACTGTTTTACCGAACAACCTAGACCGGAGACAAACTGTCAGGGCAGACAGTTCATTCCTGTCACAAGCATAAGACCATTTACAGGCTTCAAAATGTGGCCCCCTCACACTCAGGGGGCCACATACATACATCATACATAAACTGACCTTGCTGACAGAGAGAAATAAGGGGACTACAGAATGAAAGTGTGAAGCTTCTTGCTATATAGCTATATAGAAGGTGTCATAAAATGTCCACTGATGCTCGTATGTATTATTTATGTAACATGTCTACAAGTTCAGACCCTCAGCAGACAATTTTCAAGGTAGATTTGGTAAGAGGAGGAAGGAAAACTTTTGCAGACACTTGAAGATTTGGCAACCTGATTTAGAAGTTCTAGTCTAAATATGGATTAGAAAGAACATTTGAAATGCTCATAAGACACTATGAAACGGCTCAGACAGACTGATCTGGGAAGACATACCGGATGCAGAATGGTACCCAGAATGACCTGGTTGGGGCAGGATTCCAGAATGATCTGAACATCTCTCTGGAGCAATCGGGACTCTGTGAAGAACTTTGCTTCTGCCGCAAAGGGCTCTGGGGTCTCACCTCCGTCTGCCTCCCGTTTAAAGGTAGGACACTAGAAACAAATTGTTAATATACACGTTACCCTTACAGCAAAGTTACTTGTCTTGGATCATAACAAGGAACCAAAACCAGGAAGCAATTATAGTCATCTTAAACAGAACATCATCTAGAGGAATTACCTACAACTTACACAACAACTGACTGATATGTAGAGAATGACTAAAGCACACCTTGATTCCAGATAGCATGACTGTCACCAGATAGTGGTCGGGTAGCAGAAGAGCTCGGACCATGCAGCCATCACGCACATGTTCAATAATGGCTGCAGTGCGTATAGAAACAAGAGAAAGAGTGAAATCGAGTGATCAAACAATGCTTAAATTACACATCCCTTCATGCTGAAAAGCGCCACTTGAACCATTTGTGTATCGGCCTGTAAACGTGCCTCTAGTTCTCACAGCTCTCCATAGCTTTCAATTTCTATTTTAAATGAATGCACTGAGCAGATGATTCATCACCATACAAATCACGTTGTGACTCATCACCAAGTGCGTTGATTTAAAAACAATGTGACAAAAATTGTCACAACTTTGTCTTTTGATTAGCCTTTAATACGTCCATTAGTGGTTGTGGGAAACAGGGCAGCGTTCTATAAGAAGACATTAATTTGTTGTGTTGGTGTTCCATTTAAATTGGAGAAATAAGCTGTGTGAAGGGCTGCATAGAGGGGGCTTATTAAAAAGTAGAAGTGAGTCACCAGGCCAGAGGGCATTATGGGTACTTACTAAAAACTACAAAGAGTGCAATAACTATTCACTATTACACAAGTGTAATTTCAAGCTAAGATGGAAAGAAATTAATAATTTGGTGTGCGCCTGTGAAAAACTTACCCCCCTCATATCTGGGTTGTTGTGGGCGATAAACAAGGTGTTGCTATGTGGTGGATAAGATGTTCCAAATAGTGTAGGGTATTACTGGGGTGTTCTGTAGTGTTGTTTACTTGCCATAGACAGAGGAGTCCCTATAAGAAAAAGTGTGTGATGCACAAACATAAAGTTCATTCCATCTTACCATTGACTGGCTTCTGGTGAAGGGAGTCCACAAAGTTGCGAGGGTTCTCGATGGTATACTTCAAATCTCGAATGGTGTGTGACCCTCCTCCCTCAGACCATAGACCTTTTTTAGAGGCCTTTGCCTGGTCCTCCAAATCACACAGTCTGGCCTGTTCAGGACTGTAACAGACAAGGAAAAGTACATAAAATCCATAAATATCAACTTACAAACCAAAAGAGTTTACCACAAGAATTCTGAAAATAAAGCAAGGCTCTCACAGAGCACAGTCTTTCTGAAGTCTCGATAAGCTCTTTAAATGAGTTCATTATCAAAAGCCAACACACATTTCAATTAATTCCGCTGTTGCTCTAAAAGCCATCATTATCTTGAAAGGGAATTAAACTGGCTGACCATAGCAGACACTTGCCAGATTTTGAATACGTTTAAGTAGCACTGGCCAAAATAATTAACAGTCTTAAAGAGGAAATAAAAGCATAAATAGTAAAATAAGGACTTATGATGAAAACATAGATAAAGAAAATATGTTAGCACTGATTAAAGACCAGTTTGGCCAGCAATTCAACAGCTCTTCCTTGTATTTCTTGGCATAGACAACAAACTAAATACATAATTTAATTACTAGTTGTGGATGCTTAATGGAGAGATCTAGCTATATTGATCTGATGTATTCTATAACCTTCATCAAACTGATGTATCAAAAACACAAGACACGCACTGTTTACACCTCTGTCCTGGCAATTGCGTACAGGAGCGTTAAATGCAGAATTTCCAGACTGGGAAACAGTTTCTATTCACACATATCCTCATACTATGCATTCATCTAACACTGCACTCATTGATTCACAAAAGGTACTTTGCACAGGCACTACATTATAATGTATATTGCCCTATATTGTATATACTATATATAATACGGGAAGGCTCTACAAGAAGGCATCTTTTCTGGACACAAAGGAAATTCAAGGAGTTCAATCTCAAACTTAAGCCACTGGACTTCCTGTAGACAACAACAAAAATCCACAGAAGACTTAATAACCCTATCCCTAAATTAAAAACCCATCCCATAACAGATAAGAGAATTTGCCAAAGAAAATGTCACAGAAAAGTCCCCTTCTGCCCGTCACATGCCATGCCCAAAGTTCCAATTATCCGAAACCATCACAAATTGTAACTGCAGGAAATAAGGGCCTGCCAAATCTTAGCTGCCATTATGAGCTGTCTTTGTCTTGTAGAAGGATATTTCTCTTTATCTGCTCAAAGGAGAGAGAACGAGTGTGTCGGAAGGAGGAGAGCGGGCATCTAGTATGACACGCCTGTGCCTAATTGAGAGCCGGTGGGCAGAGCGCAGCCCAGGTTTAAACATGACTCCTTTGAAGATGATGATAGTCAATCCAGTGGGCTGTAATGGGTCACAGCAGGCCTGGCTAATGAGAAAGCAGTTTGGAGCTGTGGAGAAAGCAGCAGGGCCAACGCCACTACCTCCTGTGGGGAAAACAGTCTAAAGCAAACAGATTCCACTAGCAATTGTTCAGGACCATTTCACAGAGCCCATACATGCATCATTAGGTCTCAAAAGCTTAGGACAATATTACAGGATTGCAGGAAGGGAATGAATAAGAGAAAGGGGAGAGAGCAGATATGTAATGAGCAAGTGTCACCAGAAGAGGGTGCAAGAGATCAAAAGAATTATCAAAAGCAATGCCTACAAAAGTAATAAAACAATGCTAACTGTGAATGCACAACAGCTTACACAAACCGTATGGCTTTGGTCACAATACAAGCATCATGGAATCACAATGATCTGAGTCAGGGGAAAAAAAAACAAAGTTTTCCTGTGTCTGGTTTAGAAATGATAGAATGCAGGTCTCTTACTTGTTTCCCCTGATCCCCTCTCTGCGCACTGAGGCGAGACCTTCCACCACCAGGGACTCTGCAATATTTTCTCCTGATGTGTCTTTGGAGAAATCAAACCCAGAAGGGACGTTACTATAGTGACACTTTCATACAGTCAGCCAAAATACACAAACAAAATATCTTAATATTGGACACTACAAAAGCTCTCAAAAATAAATGAACAGACTTCTGTGAAGTCTGATTTAGTGACCCAGAATGCAATGTGGCCAGCCTTATTTCAGCAGAGGACCTTTGCATTGAGATTTATAGTAAAGAACATAAATATCTCTCACCTTTTCCCAGAAACACCATGCCATATTCTCTGCCCTGTCCACCTTTTGGTTTGTCTACAGTGAAACACACTTCTTTGCCAATTACTTTCTTGCGCAGGAACTCTCGTGCTTGGAAGGCCCATGGCTAGACGCACACAAACACAAAGTTATTTATAGCCATTCAAAGAACTTTCTTGCTCATTTAATTTGGCATTCAAGGTGCAAAACTGTAATTATGGATGCCCTTTCATGATTTAAACTGCACAACAGCTCGTAAAGAAAATATTGGGTTAGTCCTCTAGACCTTTAAAAGCGAATAATTTAAAAAAAGTTATCTGTGAATTGTCACAACTGATCTAAACCTGATTGTATGTTTCCACTGCAGATAGCAAACATTCTTTTCTTATTTACAGTATTTTCAGGGTTCAAATTGCAAAGCTTATCATGCAAATGTAATATTAAAATTCTCTACTTATGATAATTTACAACAGATAACATAGACTGGCCAATCAGAGCTCGGTAATTAGCACAAGTTGATCATTTTGCCCTTTTTAAAAATGGCCAAGAGCACTGCTTTTGACATTCTTTAAAAAGAAGAGATAATATGGTTATATTTGATTAGCGTTTAAAAACATTAATATGACATAACATTATGTATGCCTGTTTCATGCTCTATTGCATTCCATTCAGAAATTATCTTCATCTTTATCCTTAACATTGTGCTGTAAAAGTGCCACAATGCAAGAAAAAAAAAATCTTTTCCATGTTAATCAGAGGTTTAGTCACAATGGCAATACACAACAAGCAACAGCAGATTCTATTTTCGAAATGGTTTCTATTTTATCATCATGTAAGTATGAGGACCCCCGGCCCACTACAGAAATACTTGACCAAATCATAGTTTTTGACTTTGTTTATATAATTTGACACTGTGATACTTGTACACTTAGTCGGAACGTGACTCACAATGTGGCACAATGTCACTTTATTTTCTCTTGCCAAATATATGTGCATGTTGCATCCCAAATTACTTCAGATGTTAAAATATGCTACAAACCTAATGAGACTAACAAAGACCAAGACAAACATCATTTGCTTCTTAATTACAAAAGCAGGCCATTTTTAAAGTGGTTCACAGGTCCCCTAGCCAAGCCCCAGCTGCTGAAGAACAAGCAACATTGTGATGGAACAGGGGCGTGTGAGGCCCATACAGAGCAGCTCTTTGTGGGAAATGTTCACCTCATCTGGTGTCTCCCTGCTGTCTGGCTGTCCCTGAATCGCACGACGGGCAAGTGCTCCAGTACGGATGTTGCTCAGGTTGATCTGCCGTTCTGGAGGGGGGCCACCTCTGGGTTGACCCCTCACAACGATTGCACAACCAGACAAAACCTGCAGGGGTGAAAAATCGATGTCAGCATTTGTCAACAACACTGGATCACTTACACACACAACACCGTTGGGGGAAACTCTGCTTGCTGGAGTTTCATAAATAGTTTATCGTTCCAGCCATTGACTACTGTCGTATCTCGTAGATCACAAATGTCAACAGTGCTAAGGAGAGTAATTATCATAAAGCTATTGACAGTGTGTGATACAAGTAAACAGACACAGCCGATAGCCAGAGGGATTTGATTGTGTTGTGAAGTCAGTTTCATCTTGATCTGGGTTTGTTTGTTTGGCCCACAGTTGAACATCTATTACAATCACAAATCAAAGACAATAACATCAGTTAAACACTCAAGTATTCAATGGCAGTTGATCTGCACTAATCAGGGTGAAGTCTGACCCGTGAAATTAAAGATCAGTTACCACTGTATGTATGTTTGCGTTCATTAGCATTTGAATCAACAGCTTTGAGATGTTTGTGATATTCCCAGCACTACTGTTAAAAACCTTAATACACCTCGCAGGTTCAACTCTCACAGCTGGCAGGAAAATACTGTGGTGCCCTTAAGCAAGGCACTGCAGTAATAGCACTGCCCTGTGTGTTTTCTCTTGCAGCTCATCCAATCAGATGTCAGATTAATACAGTATGAAGATAATACAGTATGAAACAGACCAGAATCTTTATTTAACACAGAACTGGCAGTATTACAACACAATTGTTCCCACAGTATCAAAACATCTTATACTCAAACTGCTCAAGCAAGCCAGTCCAGGTTTAAGTTTGGGTTCACCCTTTCAACTAAAGAAGCTTTGAGATCAGAGGGCCTGCCCTTATAATTACTGATTGTTTGAATAAATACGTATGTTTCCTTCACAAGAGTCTTTAATAAAAAAACAACACCTGTGTATTATATAAGTCCACCACATTCAGTTACATGTTGTCGTATTTTGTTTAAAAGAGACCATGTCATAGCCCTTTAAACAGTTTGTTCATAATTCAGAGTATTTAATTACAGTAATCACCTTTTATAAATGTATATAGTTTCTATAGTTAATGCTATAAGCCTGTAAAAATTAATTATGGTGTCTCTTAAACCATAGTAACTATTTGTAGCATCCAGGAGACTACAAAAAATACATTTACAATTCTGCTATTTAGGATTAATAAAACATCGCATGTTAATATTCATTTACGTTTAGCTTTCACGTAGCGTTGTTTTTTTTTCTTTTTGATGGACGAGTGTTGGTGGGCCAAAGACCTACGTGTCAGTTTCTCGTTTCTGCTCCCCCTTCAGCACTTACCAGCACAGGCAGTCACCGGTCCAAGACTGCGACACCTTGTCTTGGCTGGGCAGACAGATTCTCAGTCTATGACATTTAAACTGTAACATGCATTTAAACTTCTGACAAAACGTAAATCTTATGTAGCATAATCTCATTGCAATAACGCTACACAAAGCGACGCGCCAGAACTTACGCGTCTCCCACACTATCAACTGAGCAACCCTGAACTTTGATCTACAGTTAAAGACAAAACTACTGTCGTATCTCGTAGATGCAGGTCGTCATTAGTTTATATAAGTGTGAAGCTAACGCTTAGATTGCTTTTAGAGCTCAGCCTTGAAAAAAGTTTGTTTGGCAAACTATTATTGGCTTGTTTTGAAATCTCTGCCACTTAGTTGCAAACACTGAGATTTAATCAAAATCTATAGATTTGTTAGTTAGCAATGGGTTTGTTTCACGCAGAACGCCAAAGGGAATAAAGCAATTAATGTTAAGGTGAATAAATGTTGCATAACTGGCCATCTGGATCAAAACTGAAGAATGAACTTGCACAAACAACTGCCAAAACTCATAAGACGAGGGGGAAACTAAATAGGGAACATAGTGCGCGAGCTGCACCCAAGATGTGAACTTTTCAAGGTTTTTCAAGCACTTATTCCCCATAATCAAAAGTAAGCTAGCAAGACCGCTATAGTTTCAACCTCAAATCTGTTTTCTCCTACCATCTTCACTATTCCCCTCTGCAGCTGTGGTGCTGAACCTGGGTTGGACTGAACCGGTGCAGATGCCATGTCCGCTGGGCTGGTTGATTATTCCGTTCGGGGAAGAAGATAGCGGTAACAGAACAGGAGAGTCCTATGAGACGTCTCTACTGAGAGCCTAGGAAGACAGGAGAGACTGAGCACGGCTGATCACGCTTTTACTTAACCGGAAGCACAGCACCGGGATGTACACGTCGAAACAGTGCACTTCCGCGGTCAGAGCGTCACACAAGTGTTGTGAATGGAGCAATTTGGTTAAAGTCAAGACGCGCGTGACGACATCCGGTACGCAAGGAGGTGCGACACGTCAGCACAGATTTTGAAAAAGCGTGTGCGCTGATTCGATCACAACACATAACACGGCGTTGTGTCTAATATTTACCCTGAAGAAAACACTGTTTTACTCTGTTTTCAATACAATGGCAATCTTGTTTTTAATGCATTGTTTTTGGAAGAAAAATAAACCCCATTTCAGTAGTTTTTCTTCAACCATCATAAAACAGTATAAGTAATACAATTTTATTAAATATGCTTTAATTAAAAAAAAGAACAGCTTTAATGAAAATACATTTTCAGTAACGCTTTACAATTCAGTGACAATTCAGCATTACTTTGACAAACTTGTAATTTAATCAGTGAAATCTTTCTCGTTTATGACGAACATCGTTTTTACGTATGAGAGGTAGGAACATAAAGACGTTTTACGTTGTTGACGTTTTTCATTTATTTTTATTATTTAAACAATGATTTGTTATATGCACATAATCATTATGTATTAATAAAATACGTATTGTTGTTGCCATATTGTTTATAAATAACAAATTGGTTAATTTTAAATTTAAAGATAGGGACACACCTTATCTTAAAAAAATTCAACAGTCTAAAAGATTTAACAACGTATCCCTGATATATTATTAACCAATAGGTGGGGCCATTGAATAACTACTACGTGCGCCTGTTGCCCTCATGCCGCAGATTACGCGTCTAACAACTCAGGAATACGCGTTGGTCTAAATATGTGAATTGTGGGTTTTCAATTTTTTGTAGCTTATTAAAGAATGTTGAGGTTGTTTGTTGTAAATTTATTTAGATAATTGCTCTGCTGGAAAACAAACCATAGCCATACTTTTTTAGGAAATCCTTACGTTTGTGTATCGAATTACTTATCAGGTTATTTATTAACACAATAAACAGGAATGTATATGTTTGTTGTGCATTTTCACAAGCACCCATAACCATACAAATCACGGAAACGCATTAAACGTAATTAAATGTATTAAATCACTATTCTAAGCCTAATAAATAGACCTGTGTCTTTTAATTTGGTCAGGGAATAGAGAAGTTATGAAAACATCCACAGTTAGTTGTATCAAAATAATAATAGCAAATCATTTAAAAACTGTGTCAAGCACAAAATATGATATGCTTCACAAAGCCATTAGTCATAAATATAGAGGACGACACCAAATAACGACCCCAAAATGCACTCTCGTTTTTTTTAACAAGAGGTTTATGTTGGAGCCAGAGAGCGCAAAGCAAAACGTTGTTTTCATATCAATTTATGTTTTTAATTTAATCAAGATCTTCTGCGCATCATATAGTAAAAATAACTTTATTACCTAATGATTCCCAATTAGTGAATGAGCAGGACCAAATTCGAAGATTTTGTGGATATGTTCTTGCTCATATTTGCCCTCCAATTATTTCCTCTGAAAGGTTTACAACACATTTTATCTGCTGACCAGACAAGGGACATCTGTGAGGGTTTTTCAACTTCCTATTTATATATTTATAAATAAATCCACAATTAGTCAACAATTGCAGAACTGCCCTTTCCAGCTGACTGATTTCATATAAAGGCTACCACTCTTTAAATCGCCCATTCATATAGTGTCATGGGATCTGTCCAGCAATATGTGGTGCTGAAATCAGACCAGCTATAGACTTGCTTTCATGTAGACTGTTTGTAGGCTACACCCGGATGCATATTACAACTGATCTTTCAGAGTCATCCAATATTAAATACGATTTAGTTTAAAGTTAAGCAGTTGAGTAATGAATGTAGTTTTCTAGACTTCACATATTTCACGTGATTTCAAGAACTACAACGAAAGTCTCTTGAGCCTGCCTCAGTGCTGAACATTGGTGAGCAAGTTGTCACCAGGAGAAGTTGCCTTTTTCTATCTGGACAGTACGTCATCATGATAAGTGCACAATGTTAAATAAAAGCAATTTTTGATCTGGCAAATGAAGGTGGGCTATAGTCACTGCAGTCTGCAGTGCTTGCTAGGCAGTGTTTCCTATCATAATTGTCTTACTGTTACGTTCCATTAAAACTTTTTGTAAATAAACGCACATTTGCAAAACCGCTTTTTAACTTTTTAAAACTTTTTAATTGCAGATCTTTATCCAATATGTCTTTGGCTGTAAATCTATATCTGAAAGAAATTTTACTGCATCACAAATGCTCAAGCCTCCCAGTAATATAATTTGTATATGGTTATGGTTCAGAACAGAGGAGTTTGAATCAGTTAGGTGGTGTGTATCTAAACGGGCGTCCTCTGCCCTCTATAAACGGAGACTAATGATTGACCTGGCGACCGAGAGCGTCAGGCTGTGTGAGATCTCCAAAATACTTAAGGTAAAATAGATAGATATATCTGTCTTGTTTACCACGTGGTTTTATTAAACCTACACCGGTTAACTGTGCGTTCTGTACAGGTCTCTAATGGCATCAGTAATGCATTGGTCCTAAAGCTACGGGAGGCAGACCAGATGTCATCTCCATCATAGCGCAGTATAAACGACAGAACCAAACGCTTTTCGCTTGGGAAATCGGACAAAAACTGGCAGCAGATCAAATCTTCAAGATGATAAGGTCCCCAGCGCAAGTTTAAAACTTATAAATACAGAATCATCAGTCATTCAGTTTCAATGGATGAGGATCACTAGCCTACGCTCATTAATGTATGTTTTGTATAAGGGACATTGTAAAAGGGACAATGGGTCTAGACTGAATGTGGAGTAAGCTAGTTACTTAGTAGGCTCATATTTTAAAGTCAGTTTATTTATTTAATGCCATGTACATTAAAGCCTACAAAACGTTATGGAACGGTTTCAATGTGTCTAGGATAAAGGGAACAACTCACCTAATAAACCCTTGACAAACTCTTTTACCTGTGTCACCTGCGATGAGAGAGTGTGTGAACAAATAAATGAGCACAGATGGATCAGCAACAACATAATTTAACAGACAAACCAGCAACCTTTAAACACAAACTAGCCAGGCATCTGAAATCCCAGCCTAACTATTTTCAGCGCAGATCATTGCAAGAGGTTGCAGAAAGGTGATTGCTAATAAAACACATTCTCAGTCTCTGCAAAAACTTAAATCTAATACTATAATACTATAAATCTAAAATGTATAGCCAGAGTAGATCATTTCAGCATGCAAGAATGTCTATTTAGGGTTTACGTGTGGGCTTTTGTTTCAGATCTGTTGACCAGAGAAAAGCTATCTTTTCTAATCTTATAGGAGGAGGATTAGACTAATCTTATACAAGACACTATAAAAGTACGCATTCCCAGTGCATAATCGCATTCCCAGTGCATAATCAGGCAGAGACTTCAATGCCACTATCTCACCACTAAAATGAGAAAATGACACTTCAAACCCACTTTAAACCTTTAGGGCTAACTGTCACAGTGGCTTCTAACCAAACTCTGATGGAATAGAATGCTTCCATGTTTTAGTATTTGAGGACAAAGATAGAACAATAAAATATTGATTTTTGTGAACAGTAGAGGGCAGCAAAGGAAAAAAATAGCAACGCCGCGTTAAACAAACTTCGTAAATATGTAAACATTCGGTTTTTAAATATTTTGTTTTAAAATATTTTGACATTTGTTTGATATCTCAAATATTTGATATCAGCATATCGATAAATGACCAAGTCAAAAAAATTTCCTAGTCAACAAAAGTTTGCATTACAACAAGACAACATAAGGCAACTTAAAATAATAGTAAGTGCCCTAGTGATCAGCTCATAAGATACTGTATGTGCCATAGTGAGTACCTGCATTGACCTAAATAATATAGAATAAGTACTATAGTACATACTATAGCTCTCTTTCTCTCCTCTCTCTAAGACCACCCTGTCAGTGCAGGTTCATCAGGTAAAAAAATCTCTCCTGTGAGCTTCGGCCTGGACTCACATACTTCTACAGGGTAACTGAACAAAACCAACATTTGAAAATGAGCCAGAAAACAGAAACACTATCAGAGAGTTTGGCAAACATTGACAAACATGCAGAGGTCAAAGCCACGGGCTTCTTTTTAACATAAATGCTATTAATCTAATGATTTAGTAAAGGATTACACATTTGTTAAATGTCACTGTTTATTACTACTCTTCATACATACTCCATCTTCTTTATATATGGGAATAGCTACCCATAAACCCTGGGGGAAGATTAGAAACGTACGATAACTTTAAATACACACCAGGAAAATCTATCAGGAAAATATGCACCATTCTGCATAAACATGATGCTCGTAAAGAAACAAAAGATCGAAGAGAGACATTTTCCACACAGTTACCAAACCACTGAAGCAGAAAATGAGTTGGTTGAGAGTCATAACAGACCAGAAAATTCTCATCAGAACCGCATTCCTTCAACGCTTGTCAAACGCTGTGGAAATGTTGTGTTATTTCTTTTGATTAAAAACAAAACCTCTGGGTTTTACGGTGCATTGGAGTCCTATAGACGATCAGCTGTCTAACCATGGAATCACAGTGTATGATCCAGGGCTTTTCAGCTTATGTCCTCAGAGACTATAAAATAGCACAATTTGTCTCAGCCTTGAACTAACACAACTGATTCAACAATAATCAACTGCTATTGGGTTAATTGAATCAGGTGTATTAGTTTAAGCTCACGTTACTACATCTACAACAGGCTGGAACCAAAAAGAGCTTATGCATGAAAAATGTATCTTTAAAAAGCATTACTCGCACCTATGATTGTTTCACCATACCGTTTTCTCCCATTCAACTGAAGTAACTCTTTACTAACAGGTTTATAAATTCAGTTGACCTTTTCAGCGATTTGAACTATGACCTTTGACCCCTGCTGATTTAAGCGCTCTGAAGGAAACAGGAGACTTTGTGTCCCTTTTTCTCACATTTCCTCTTCTACTGCCCACAATAGTGGATTTTTCATCCGCTATGGGCTGCCAGATCACACAGCCTGTTGAAAGTAAACTGCCTCCACACTCACGTTCATTGGATTGAACACTCAGACCTGTACAAATTAAACAGATAAACCGATAAAGTAAAAAGCACATCAGGCCGTATCAGAATATTAAAGATCAGCCATGATTCCTTTAATTGAAAATGAAAACATTACAGACAAAACAAATTCTGAAGTGGCATGTATATGAGGGTTTAAATACAAACACGTTTTTTAATTAGTTATTAAAATAGTATAAGTGTGTTTAAGTGACAGCAGTCAAGATATTCAAAATTAGGACCATTGATGGCAGCAGCGTGAAGTGAAACCACAAAGTTAAAAATGGATAAAATGTAATTTTTAAACAGGCACCTTACTTATATACATGGCAAATATTATATTTACAATATAATACATTTTTCTTACAGAAAGCGCAGTACATAAGCATTAGAAAAATATACCCTGCCTGTTAAGATCTGTACTTGACTGCTTTACCCGGTTTAGTATTGCAGTTTATACGTTTACACCCTTTGACTAAATTTGAACTTAAAAGACCCTCCACTTTGGACTACACACATGTGCAGCTTATAGACCTTTAGGGAGCCATCTTTGCGTCAGAACACTCTGTTATGGCACATATACAAACAATATTTTCTTATCGTTAAACATATTATTAATTTGTTTTGTTTACAAATGTTATGTTTCAAATCTACAGGACAGATTAAACAGAACAAACACCCCTGGAAGATAAAATGCCATAGTTTTTGTAAGTCTACCAAAGTTATAAATAAATATTTTGCAAATGGCATATAAAATTTTGACAGATATATTACACCATGAGAAAAAGACTTCAGATACTTGAGATCTATAAGACCTATGGACATACACAGTGACATCAGAACACTCTCTGGAGTGCAGTAAAAATATTTCCTTAACACACAAACACAGCCCCAAAGGGGCCACAGTACACTCCAAACAGGAGTAAGGCAAGGTGCGAAACATTATGATGTCATTGAATCCTTCTAGAAGTTTAGGAATGCATGTCGCTGCAACAACATCCCAGCAGAGCTTGTATGGTGACAACTGTTCATTTAATCTGCTCCAAAGTTTCTTCATGGTGTTGGAAATAGTTATTATGTCACATTTCTAAATGACATGGGCAATCATGACGGAGGGAACATTCTGGTTTTGTAATAAAGCAGAACCCAAGGAGGACCTCTATAGTAACATCCACTTATTGGGCCCACTGGAAAAGGGGTCCTGCAAAACCATTTTGTCCCAGATCTTGTCAATATAAGTGACATCCTTGCATAGTGCCTAAAAAATTAGATCATATCTCTGCACTGTAGTAATCTTTCTGAATATATAAAAAGCTCTCAGAGTTACAAACCAAAGCTCTGCTCCAGGTTATCGCCATGCTCAAGTATGTCCAGGGACTGACGCTTTAGAAATACCTGTTCTTGTCTAAGAAAAATTTGTTTATATGGATGAACACAGTTCATTTTTCCATCTGTTCTGGATTTCTGAGTCCTGACTCAACAGCCATCAACTGCTTAAGAACCATTTAGAAGTTGTATGCAACCAATTTCCGATCGCCTGATGTCTGAACCATTCGCAGTCCATCTGCCAGTTCTGTACTGTTCTGTACAGTTCTGTAACGGTTACAATTCAACACGGAGCAAAAATAAGTCATTTTTGTCACTTGGGTATCGATTTTCCAACATAACACCATGCAACAAAACCGCTACAGGTGCGAGGTTCTGTTCACCACACAGATGTAAGAGCCTAGTAACTTGTCTCCATGTCTGAATAGTATTTAAAGACCTTGCGAATCCACTCAGAGTAGAAGGCCACATTGACAAACACAGCAGGACGACGGGCGACAGCACATCCTCGTCCGTTGATGCTTACGCCAACTATGACCTTGCTTTCCCGTTCCTGGCACACCAAAGGACCACCATAGTCTTTCTGCAGTAGATGAATAAATACGACAAGATCACAACCTCGAAACAAACCCCATCCTCTGAAGGAAATACTCAAAGACAGTTTTTATAGCTTACCTCACAAACGCCCTGGTCTCTTTTGCCTCCAGCACAGATTTTAGTCTCTGTGATGGGCAGAATACCCTTGTGGCTTTGAGAACACTTCTTATTATTTATGATTGGAAGTCCCACCATCTTTAAACTGCCCTCATGACCTGTGCCTAAAAGAGGTGTTAAAGGTTTCGTATTAATAGAAATGTAATGGTCTGGAAAGGTGTGTATGGAATTATAATTGTTTATATTTGTAACACATTTTTTGGATTTTGTGAATGCTGTGAAAGTCAGATTTGAAGTCAACATTATATTGTTCCACAATATATATAATTCAAACATAAGCATAATGCAAATTAATTCTAATTAAAAGTTTAATGCAAAAAAATAAATTAATGCAAATTAATTAAGCATTGTTTTGGGGAAATAATTAGCACAGCAGAGCAAAACAGAACACAATAGAACAGGTTTTTACAAACATATGTATAAGTTAAAGTTTTAACCATAAAACCAGCATTCTTTGATATGGTTAACTGTGCAGCTCTTTAATGTTTCGATAATCATTTTAAACATTAAAAAAAACATAGAACATGACAAAGAACACAGCAAAATGATAGAGAACTGTGCTTTTCAAAGCCACTGCAGTAGTAGAAAATTGTTCCACAATTGTACCTTTTGTGTCTCCCCAGCCATACATGAGGCAGAATGTGCCCTCTGCAACAGCACACCCCGCCACAGGAAGCTGAACCGTTCGCACATGCTCAGAGAGAGGGGCAGGCCTGCACAAAAAGTCACAAGTTTGCACAAGGATGAATAAATGAATGAACAAAGGAATAAATGAAAAACAAACAGGCAGGTAGATAAATGAACTTACGTTGTGAGTTTAAGCAGGGCCAAGCTGGATCCCTCCGGCCCGCAGACCACGTGTGCGATCTGAAGACCCTGCGTGCTGGCGGAAGCGTTGAGATGGAGAAGTCCCACCTGCACCGTGTACTCCGAGAGGTCAGGAACACTGAGAAACACACAAAAGTGTCATGATATGCTACATATGAGTGCATCCATCAAAACACAAGAGCTTAAATATCAAGGCCGACCTATTCACATGAGGTCTGTAAGCATCTGAGGCATCGTTGAGGAACAGCGATAATTCACTCTTTCGAAACTTTGCTGTTAATGTGGATCACAGGCAGAGCTGTGTAGCTTTTCTACATGCACAGGATTTGTAAGTTGGCAAGCGTTCTTGCTAAAGTCATCTGAGGTGGCGATCAAGCGCAGAGGTCAGTCCTAGCGCCACAGCCAGAGTCCAACCAGGTCTGCATCTTCATGAAAAGCGTAAGATAGCTGAACCCACCAGGGAGCAGGTCTGGTAAATGTAGAGATGATCGAAAACCCAGGCGTGCTCTTTCTCTCTTTCTTTCTCCCCCCCACCCCTGTTCCCCCTCAAACTAAACAGAGACAGCGGACTTTCACTCAAAAGCCACTGAAGCAGATCCACAGACATATATCAGGCAGCCAAATGCAGAGGCTAAGCAGATGCACCACTGTCAAAGCACAGAACCATCAGTCAAAGACCCGAACGGATCTGTCACTACGCTCCCTTAAACCGGAAACGCTGGATCCGCACGTCTCACAGAAAACATCTGACGGATAGAAACATGAGGCCAGGCCAGTACAGGGTTGCGGCCATATGGGATCGCACATGCCATGATTATTTATTATAAAAGTTGCTTTTAGTTTTAAGTAAAATAATTTAATGACATAATTCTATTGGAAGATATTGTCCCTGACATTGAATGAGTAAAAGAATGGTGATATGTATGTAATCATAAGCAATGGGTGCCTTGTTGTAGCTTGCTGAAAACAGCTTTATTGTGACCAAAGCTACTAACCAATTAGCATGGTATTAAAACAGCTAGTTATTAATGATGGACAGCTAGTTATTAATGATGGTATAGTAGTTTGGAATGTAGGGATTACCAGGTGGAGAAGCACTGTTGATCTGTAAGAACCCATTCCTCTCTGATTAGAGAGCCGCCACACCAGTGTTTGTTCCTGTTGGAGGAGAACCAATCACAACACATCATTGGGGTACAGAAATTATCATGAGTTTAAAAATAAACTAGAAAGTGATTTGGAATTGGTATTAGAACCAACTCCAATAGAATTATGATATAACATGAATACAACAATATGTTGTACTGTCCCTTAGCATGATTTTATTGCTTTTAAATTTTTAAAAGCTGTACAAACCTCTGTACCAACCAAACTTAAAGTGGGATGTTTCTCCTTAAATTAAAAAAATGTCTGTACCTTTTCTGAATGCTGACCACCCAGCTTCCATCCTCTGCTCGCTGCACCCGCATTCCCCCAACTATCCGTGTGGTTTTGTGTATAAAACAAGAAGGTTTTGGTCCAACACCTGCTGAAAGGCAAAGAAAAGATTCAGAGAAGATTTCAAAACTTAGGATAACAGCTGATGCTCTTCTCATTTACAATAACAAGGCATTGCTACTGTAGAACAATGCAGTAGCATTACATACTCACAATATATGTTTCATGCTCAGTATATATGTTTAAAGGCATTGCATGCTCAGTATATATGTTTCAGCAAGAATAATTCACAATCTGCTCTCCAAAAACTGACCATAGACCACATCTGATTGGCTGACTTCGTGTTTTTTAATATACTGTGCTTAGAGTCTTTATCTGTTTTCTGTTACTTCTGTACACTTTTTGCTAATTGAGTGTTGTGCACAACATTTATTCATGGAGTATTATTTCTGTATAATGGAACATTGACAACTCCGCCCCTAAATGGCACATAACCACAAAACAAACTGATTGATCGCTTTGTGTCAGTCAGTCAGGTCTTCCTGTCTAAATGAGCAGTTCTTGATCAGTATAAGCTGCAAAAGCACTAGATGTTTTAGTCAAGCATCTGACTATCCAAGACATACTACCACAAATATTGTCTTTAACATTAAGATATAAACTTACTTTTCTGATAGTCCTCAGAGACTGTTGTTTTACCTGAACAACAAAGAATAAGAATAAACAAATGTTAGTTCACTTCAGGCAAGAGCAATAAAATATTTGGCAATATTGAAATACTCTTAATAAATAGTGTATTGTTGATAGTAAGACAAACAAATATGTAATTTAAAAACAACAAGCCCATAAATAAGAGTTTATTTATCAACAGGAGCTAAAAGATACCCAATACCCTGTTTCACCAATTGAGATAAAGTAAAACTTTGTGAAGGTCAGAGTTTCTGTCTGCAATATGTCTGCAACATAAACTGTAACATGATTATCATCAGCTATAAGTAAGAAAAGATAAAATTGTAGTGAAAAAAGTTTTGAAAGTTGGGCCTCAGTATGTGATGCTGGAAAAACTAAAAAGAACAATTTAAAAAACTTCAAAATCATATATTTACCTTCATGACATCATTATGCCATGAAGCATGAGACATGCAAGGACCAATGAAATGTTGAAATGAAGATGTTTTCAACGTACCATCATATTTGATGTGTACTGTAAAGATGTGATTTGATTTAAAGTTTTGAATAAATAAATTAAAATATAAGTATTTTTAAACAATAGTTGGAAGGTTTGAAACATAACACAGGGGACACAACTGATGACAAAATAATTATTTTGGATGAAATATTCTAGCAAATAGCTTAACAAAAAATGACCAAGTATAGCTTGCCCACTAGTTGCCCAGACCAGCACAAACCAGCATAAATGATTTTCCCAGACTGGTTCCTCCAACTGGGATGAAACAAAACATACAGAAGAATACTCACAGCGTTCCAGTTTGCAGTAGTCCCAGGGAATGGAGGAGTTAGACGTGAAGCACCATGGCCCATGCTTATCATGGTCAGGGTTCCTGCACAAGTTCAACTCTAAGCTCACGCTCGTCTTTGCTGATCGCGTGTCTCTCCTACAAACACACATACAGAAACAGGAAATCAACTCCTCTGATTCCAAAAAGACCCTCAAAGACCCTCTTTTTTTATATTTTTCCTTCAGCACCCATAAAAGACAAAAACTATTCACTTTAAACAGTCACTGTGGTTCTACATATTACACCTCCTGTCTTCAACACTACACAAGAGCCAACTCAAAACTGCAGGCCATGCAATTTCTACAGAGTTGACTTACTAAGAAAATAAACTGGAGAGAAAGGCGGACAGTCTGACTATTGCAGGAGTTGAAAATCCAGTATGAAAAATGTGTAGGAAGCAGTAAGTGGTGGTGGTAATTTCTCGTCCCCTGTGACCGGCGAACAAGTCAACGTTGAGTTTTCTCAGAGGCAACCTTTCGACCCTGTGTGAGGCAGACCGACTGTCTATCCGCCATTTGTAGAAGCTGATTGGCTTTGATCTGCACGTTCTTTGAGAGAGGGGGACAGCACTTCCTGGGGTCAAAGGTCACTCCTGGAACATGTCCATCTGTCGGTGGCATTTTGGCTTTTAAAATTCCAGTAAATTAAGTAATGCTAACAGTTTGGCCTGAGCGGAGGGCCTGCAGGACTTTAAAGCATGTTGCTTTAGTAGGGCATTTGTCTCTTTGGAAACAGTGTGAGGTATTTTGTGTTCTCGGTGTGTCAATGATGAATATGACCCCAACTCCAACCCCACCTCTACTTGCTATCATTATCTTAGTCCTCTTTCAATGTTGTAATCCTGCTTATTAATCACTTTTCAAAACAAGTTCAACATCATGGACTGATACAAAAGCAAAATGTCAAGCTAACTATGATAACAATCACACTAAAATATTAAACAAAACAGTTAAAATTTCAAAACCTTAACCTTACAAGACTTAAACAGGTTTGCATCAGTTTATTTAGCTGATTCTCTGTTATGCTACAAGCCTATGCAATATTGGCTCTGCTAATTATTCTCTCTCCTTTCTAATTCTGGATATGTTTCCTGGGATAGCTACAGATCATGCTAGCTCCATTATGGATACAGTATCTTAACAGTGAAAGTGACATGTTTTGTCAGACATGGTAACACATAACCGAAATGTGACTTCTGCATTTAACCCATCACTGGTCTGGTGAGGAGTTAACACACAATGCAAGTCACACACATACATACACACACACACACACCCTGAGCAGTAGGCAGCTATCAGTGCTCTGAGAAACCTCTGAGAGAGCATTTTTAACTACCAAATCGCAACATTCACCAGCATTTGACCAAAATACAAATACGTGTAGATTTATCTGTACACTAAAATGGGATAAAAGAAAGTATTTTACCTTGTAAACAATACAAATATCTTTAAATGGTTTAACATTTTCAAGAAATCATCTGTGTACCTGAATGTGTGGTCAGACCACAGTCCACAAGGAATACCAGATCTTGTTTTTGACAAACTGCCATGATAACTCTCTCCGTTGTCTTCATAACAATCTAGGACACAGATATAACAGACATAAAACTTTCATAAACAATGTAACTCACATAAGCTTTGGTATCCATTCACATATACTCTGTACAAACACAAATACGCCCACACATACGCAAACACTCATGCATACTAAGAAAATGTTTTTTATTGCTCCAAGGTTGCTCCGTCATAGCTCAGAGAATTTAAGGAAGTCCTCTCAGTTGCGCCTCATTTACATATCTTAGATATTTCTCCTACAATACAAAATGAATGTGGCATAGTTTGAGATCTCACTAGAACTACAGAGATACATGTGAAAATATTGTCTTTTTCTCTGGGAAACATTTGAGAAGCTTTAAGCAAAATGTCTTGCCATTTAATCTCACTTTCCAGGAGAATCATTTGAGATATTTAAGAGATTTCTTTTGTGATTTTTCTTTTCTCTGTATACATTCTGTAAAATCCACACTTATTCACAGGCCCATGTTTGATTATTTATGGACTTACTGAGTGTATCCATGTTGTCATTTAGTAAGCATGTTTGAATTGCATTTTATTAGTAGGCGAGGGCCAATCTTACGTCAGGGACCGCTTTACAATTGGTGGTTGGCAAACATGTAGATGAAAAAGCTTTTGTCTGTGCCAAGATCTGACTGAAGTCTGAGTGAATCCAGAAAGGGACTGCCCTGTATCTCTGACCTGAAACCTCAAAGGGACTTTTCTACTGAGAAATGTGTCCTTTGAAACACAAAGTTAGAACGTACATGAAAAACAGAAATTGTTCTAACAT
Organism: Yasuhikotakia modesta; assembly: GCA_036877545.1. Classification (NCBI taxonomy): domain Eukaryota; kingdom Metazoa; phylum Chordata; class Actinopteri; order Cypriniformes; family Botiidae; genus Yasuhikotakia; species Yasuhikotakia modesta. The sequence continues at coordinate 26,348 of JBAJNP010000102.1, read as the reverse complement.
GATTTTGAAACAATTCACATAGTACATTTCAGAAGAAGAATCCCTTTCGCTGCTTTGTGATTTGTGCCACACACTTGATGTGGAATTTGAGGGCAGCCTTAACAAAACCACATTAGAGCTGGATGCCAGATCTTTACATGATCTTTAAATGATGGCGCCTATGCACAAAATATCTTTCTCTTTCATCATTAAAATTCCTCTAAATTATGATGAGCTCAGAGTTTTGTAGCAACAAAATTTCACTGTGTGGATAAATATGGTCCATGGTGCTAAGCCACAAAGTAGAATTTTACAATGTGAGATTTTGCGGTTGTATAAATGTGTTAGAAATGTGTATAGCTCACCTGTGCTGTCGGAGCTCTCAGATTCACATCTGGGGATGTTGGTACAGAAAGCTTTGCGAATTTTTGCGTCTGTGGTAAAACACCAGGGGATTTCAGAGCCATCTGGATTTCTGCAATAGTTCTCCCTAAGATCCCTGAGTGAGGCACACACACACACACACACACACAGCAATTTCAAGATGATTTGTGTGTGCATATTGCTGTATTTATAAATTGTTATAGCTCACTCAAATCAGACAGTATTTTAATTTATGTTCATGTTATAAATTAACATAAATTAACATTTATGTTCATGACAATATGTTCATGTTCATTTCATATGTTCACAATTTTTGACACAATTTCTGTCATCTGGCCAATAGATACAGCTTGGATTCCTTTTTAAATGTGACCGCATGTTTTGCTAGTTTTAATCCTCCAATTAAAATTAATTGCTGTGAATAATTGTATCATCTTAACAATTTAGGGCTAGTGAAGCAACTACCTAGCAACACACTAGAAACCACCCAGAACAATTTAATGACTGCACGTAGAACACCTAGCAACCACTTAGCAACCATTTGAAATACCTCTTGGTGGCACACTTTGTGTAGGCAAGCACCACAAACATTTCTCACAACTGACCATATTGTTCAGACTAAACTGTTCCAATAAGATGATAGAGATAAAATGTGACTCACTTGCATTTATAGTTGTGCGGTGTGTAAGAATGATTATGAGGAAAGAGAGCGTCCCAGCGCTGACAGGTTAGACCGGCAGAGGTGACATTGATCGTACCTCTGTAACTCTCCCCATGACCTCGGAAACATGAGGTGGTCACATCCACTTCCACATCATTATCTGAATCTGAAACAGAAGCAAGAGAGTGTCAGGACTACAAAAATAATGCAAGCATAGAAAGACAAAATACCACCGACAAAGTGAGAGAATAACGCAACAACAGCGACGCACCTGTACTAAATGTCATCTACACTAAAAACACATATTTTTTGCATGCAGGCGCATATACACACATGCATGGCTTTTCCAACACAGTTTTATTAGTAATATTAAAAACTGGTCAACATATTTTTGAAATGGTTAATGGTCTTAATTTTGTTTTAATTCAAAACAGAAGACAATAAAATGATAGCATTCTCTCACTGGTAATAAATATTACTGTAAATCACTGTTTGGTAATGAAAACAAAAAAAATAATAATTATAAGAAGGATTAATGTCTTAATCATTGGACATTGGAAACAGAATGTTACACAACACACAAAGCAATTTTGCTAATATAATTTCCTAAATTCATAATCAATTTTTCCTTACTTGTCTCTTTTTTCCTATGTCTCCTCAGTCTCCCTCCATATACTCTCTCCCCTCATGCTAAAATATACATTCATGTATACAACTCTATTTGTGTGGTGGCAGCTTCCTATTGGATGATTTCTAATCAGCCGATTGTACAATTTCACAATATTACACAACAAAATACATCAATACAATGAGAAATACAACCAAAGACATTAAGACTCAACAAAGCAAAAAAGCACAACTAACAGCCAAAAGGCTTTCTACAATAAGAAAAGCAAAAATGTGAACAGACCACACACACTGATGTTGCAGTACTCCCACGGTGCGTTTCTGTCCATCGTGTAGCACCACGGACGCACATCATTATTTGGATTACGGCAGTAGTTGTCATCCAAGCCTTTACCAACATGCCTGTAGATATACATAAAACAGAGCAGTGTGTTGTAAACTAGTGTTGCATGTTTGCTTGTGTGTGTGTGTGCATGTGTGTATGTGTACCTGTGAGGCTGATAGGTATGTTTATGAGGCTTCTGAGAGTCCCATCGTTGACACTCTTTTCCACTTTCTGTGTAATCTATCGGTCCTCTGTATGTTTCCCCATTACACCTCATACACTCCACTACAAACACACAGGCATGCACAGACAAGAATTACACACCACAAATACACACATGACAACAGTGCACAAATCTACCATGCAGAAGATATAAAAGCACAAATACTGTACTCTCACATCACATATACATTACAGATACGTGTAGACACAAAAATGCAAAACATCTGTGAATAGCTCAGAAACAACATTTCATCAGCATTACAACTGTATTGATTAAACAGTCTCTAACCCTCTGAACACCGGGGCAGCCCACATTCTTGATGTCTTGTCTCTGTGAGCTCCGTGAAACACCAGGGCCCACTTGGATCATTGTCTGGGTTTCGGCAGAAGTTCTGACGCAGGTCAAATCTTTTGTGTCTGGCAGGCTTGAAACTGTTTGATAATTATACGGACAGACAGATATTGAGAGGGAGAGAGAAAGAGAGAAAAAAGTTAGAAGTCACAATGATTTTGTGTTATGTGTTATGGCAACCAGTCAGTTGAAAATGACAGGACGAATTTAAGTCAAGATGGTCAACCAATTCAAGCTGTCTTGTGCATGGAGAACATGCAGAACTTGATCAATCAGCCTTGCCGTAAAGTTCAGCTTAGACCAGCATTTTTTTAACACTGATTTGGTGCTGGTGAAGCTGGCAGGCATAGCCCTAACTATAGCTGTCAGCTAGTGAAACGTGTTGGGCAACAAAGCCTGGACACCAGCACACAAAGTTGTGGAACAGCATTAAAAAGTCTTGAGGTGTTGAAAAAAAGTGTTGAGGTGTTGAACACTTTTGAAAAAAGTGAAGTGTTGAACAACTATAATGAAAACTGTTCAATTACACACCATGTAAAATCAGCTACCATAAGAATACATTACTTTCAATCAGAGATGGGCATAAATACATGAAAATGTATTTAAAATACAAATACAACATACAAATACAAATTTTACCCCAGGTAAAATGTTTCTAAATAAAATACCAAAAATATAATAAAATACCAAACTCAAATGTAAATGAACATTTTTCAGAGAATTTTAAATACAAAATAGCATTTTTAAATACATGCCCATCCCTTCTTTTAATATTATCTAGATAAACTTTGATTAAATATAATCTAACTGATCTTAAACATTTCAATTAAGCTGGAAACACTCTTACACATAAGAAATAAACAATGGCACAGCATTAGAAACAAAAGCCATTGCCAAGTTATTATCTAAAACAACTGGGACACGAAAGACCATAATGCCGGACTGGACTATGTTTCGCATCTGGATATTATGGCTGGTTCCACGTGAGGCCTGTAATCTCTACAGCTAATGATGTTGTGCAAACAGATGTTAGCCAGCCAGTCCTCTCAGGCTGCCAACAGACACTCAAACAATCCATGCATTTCGAACGGAAACTTTCAACCATCTTTAATTCCTATTACACGCACATGTTTGTTTCTTAACATTGCCAGAAGGTCAAACAAGTCGGAAAAGGGGTCACTTATTGGAAATCATTTACTTTGTTTGTAAAATTCTACAAAGGTTTGCGTCTCTACAAGCGTCATTTGCTGAAAGCGGGTCAGCACTAATGATTCATAACTTCATTGTTATGTCCCTCTTACTCATGCCATCTGAGGCCTTGTTTCTACTGCTCAATGATGCTGTAGTAGCTAGTTTGTTCGAATAGCTAGATATGTCAACACATTTATCATTCAAAACATTGAGGTTTTGCATCTCAATGCTATCAAGAAAGCTTTTAATGCAAGCAACGGATGGGCAACATGAAGCGGCTGTTTGATAAATCATCCCACCGAATCAGCCCACCGAATGTTTAAGCCTAGCATAAGTTACACCATTGGTGTCAGAATCAAAAACAAAAAAAAAAACAAATGACAACGGCAACTCTTCTGTTGATGCCTAGCACAAGTCAACGCCTAGCACATTCACACAACTGGTGTCAGAATCAAAAACAACATTAAAACAACAAATGACACTGGCATCTCTGAATGAATGAGCATAAATTAAGACACTAAACACTTTCACCTAACCTTTACGATTTTTAATAAATTTAAGCAAAACACATAAAGTGAGGCATTAGCTTTATAGTAGATGACTTGAAGACTGGAGTTCCTGTCATATACATTCTGTACACAACTTTTAATATGGCTAATATTCTCCATTAATGAAAACCATATACATCCATTTTACCAACATTTTACCAAGGTATCATTGATAATTCTTTAAATAAGTCTTCACTTAGTCATTCACATGCACAAAACTCATTTTTCACTCCACTCCACTTCAAGGAATTAATTGTCCTGTCTTCCTTTTTGGCTTGGCTATATGGACAGTGCAGGTGAACTCAAGATTTAGCCAGTGGATAGACTGAGACTTCCTGAGAAAGAGCTGGAGTCTGAGAAAAAAGAGATTTTATCACATGGAAAGGATAGAGAAATAGCGACCGGTTCCAAAGGGATCGAAGTTGGATTTGTTGCGAGTACAGTTATTCAGAGGGAGGAGTGAGTCTGGATTAGCATCTGTGTTTAGGTCTCGAATGCTGCCCATATTTTAATGTGTCTGCGGATTTGTGAGCTCAGCTGGAGGGCAGACAGAACATGACTTCAGTTCATAAATCCCGTTCTTTCTCTATCTTTCTCTCTTTTACTCTCTCACCTCTAAAATCTTTACACAGCTTGTAAGCAGCACAGCCCATAGAGCTAATAACGACTTGGCTAACGAGGACCTGGCAACGCATTAACCAGCCTTGCTCAGCCTTCTGTTGTTGTCCAAATTTAGCTTTAGAAGACGTGAAAACAATCCCATCAGCAGACTAAACTAATCGGAGATTGTTAGCAGACATCATGTAGCTTAAGGAGCATTGAGAAGTATTGTGAAAACTGTCAGCTGTCAGAAGTCATATGTAGACAATTCTGAAAAAGAATACGCTGAATCGTAGCGGACACCACGAGAAGACAGGTTATCGCTCTGAGCACATTCCAGTACAGTTTTTTAGTTCCATTTCAGTTGTCAACATTACTATTTGCATACAATTACTATAGGACTATTTTTCTCCTTCAAGAAATTCTGTTATCATGCGATTTTGTGCACTTACCTTAAAGTTGATTCCTGAGTTGCCAGTTTCTAACATTCACTGCCTCGCCCTCTTCTTGCAATTTCATTGGCCAATGCTCATTGCTGCCGGCTTGTTTGCAAAAACAAGCAAGGCTAGATCTTAAAATTTACTACACCTCTGAGTACTTTAAAAGTGTCACACTTATGCACACACTAGAGCAACATTGGTGCAATTATGCAATGATCTGGGGTTTTTGTCACAGACTTTAAATAGGTATAGGTGACAAACTTACTATTGTCTTGTACTATGAACTAAACTTACAGGGTGCTCGGTGGTTTGGGAGAAACAGAAGCAAAGTTAAAGAGAAGTGTTAAAAAGGCATGAAAAGAGAGTTTTTTACTTGTGCTCATGTGGTACGGACATATTCCAAGCTTGACACGTAATTCCAGTCTTCGTGACTGATCTTCTTCCCTTGTAGTTGACACCTGACCCAGTGATGCACTCACTCACATATTCTGTGGTAAACATTCAGCACACAGATATTCAAATAATCTGAACCTATAAATTGTGTTTACTGATTACACATCTCTCTAACATCCTGAGGGGATTTAATTCTCCAAACAAGACTTTTATTGACACATAAATCAATTTGTCAAGTGTTACTTTTGCTGGTACCAGGAATGACATCTTAACGTCACAATTTTTTATTGTGTTTACTTTCAAATTTCTTAATCATGTTATTTTCAAAAGATGCAGGTAGATAGCATAGCAGAGATAATACAAAGTACGCTTATGCCTGAAGTCAGTAATCTAAACAACTGTGACCGTTGTGCAACCAAATGTTTCCAAAAAAGTGTGAATTCCAGAGAAAAAGTCAAGTGCAAGTGAACTTCTTCGAATTAAAAATATTTACCTTTCTTCTCGTAAAGGTCAAAATTGGTTTTTCTTTCTTTCTGTGAACCTTCAGAGAAACGGTCGAAAGGAAGCATGTGGCATTTCCTGTTTAATTGGTCAAAGTAGAATGCCCTGTAAGGACAAACAGAAACTACTGACATTTCAAGGAGAAGAAAAATGTATTGCTTAGTGTCTGATTTTTCATAATTAAAGAGTCTTTGAGTTTTCAGTTAAAAATAAAGAAAAAATTAGACAACAAATGACTGAACAAAAAAACTGAATTTTGATATTCTGGCATACAGATAATTTAATAAAAAATGTATTAAGAAATGTTCATATTGCAAACTGCTGGGCCAACTCTGGAGAAGATACATATATAACTATAACTATGTTGCTAATCATTTTCTTTAAGAGAAAGCTTAAATAGCAGAAGCTCTGTTTGCTCCCCATCTATTAAAGGGACCTCATTTGTGATTGGTTGTTTCTACTGAAGATGCAACAGGATTGGATTAAAGTCTCATATGAGCTGAGTGCTGGTGTGTTTGTTTGCGTGATTGTATGCGTGTCTGTCACCTGCAGGACTTTTTGCTCTTGCTGCATTTGCGTGCGCAGTCATCCAGCGAAGCGCCTTTGATGCGTGGGGACTCAAGACAGTCTGCACACAACAGCCTGCTGTTTTCAGTTTTCTGGTACCTCTGCAATGTATGTTTCTTGCACTCTGAACAGAAGAGATTGGCAGATTTAACACACACACATCCAAATAGCTACACGTGTGTAACAGTGGACACACACCTCTTAATAGAAGGGTCATTCTGTGAAGATTTGTTTTTTGTGCCTCAGTTGACATATGATAGATATGATAAACAGAATACTGACTTGACTACACATCACAATCATGTTATCTGACCTATCAAATCTTATTATCTAATGCAAAAGGACACATATAATAACAATAATACACTACTAATAATAATGCATAGTAATATGCTTTTACTGTATGTGAATACTGTACATGTTTTGGGCCTCATGTTCAACCCTTTTTATGCTGTAACATTCCTCTCTCTACAAATTATATTTCTGACATCCTGTTTAAGAAAAGTGACTTTAGCTAAGTATTTCTGAGTCTATACCGGCTCCATTAAGCTTATTCTTTCAACTCTGTTATGGGACAAATCATAGCAATGACATTTTATGCAGACTTTTGATTCTTTGGCTTGCAGTATGAATACTGACTTTTATATATGTATATATTTAATATATTGACATACCAGTTGATTACTGATTACTACCAATTTTTGTGCAGACCATCAATGCTGTCATTTAGACATGTCACGGTTACAACTATGATGAGAATGTGCTGTAAGTATATTTCATTACACTGTGTGATAAGCCACAAAACCACTTTTACATGCCAACCCAAGATTCAGCTGCACACAAATGCACCTAAAACACATCTGTAGAATCTGTAAAAGACTTTTTATAAACAACACAAGAACACATGCTCTTGTTTATAAAACATGCTCACAAAATTGCACATTAGCATTTATGTCCTTTATGTCCTGGCTTAATTCCTTCTGACTGCCTCTTTTTCAGAAACAAGGGGCCCAACGGAGTGGTCCCAAACTCTCACATATACACACACATACATGTGTCATAATTCATTTTGCTCTGGTGGTCTGAGGACACTCACAAAGTCAGATTACATAAACGTGCAAAGCACACACATTAACTCCTACATAACAACACTTCCCTAATCCGGGGGCCATGTTTAAGGGGCCGACATCTCCAGTACTACTGAGGATGTTTGCTAATGTTCATGCTTATGCGTCAACTTTCATGCCACACAGTGAAACTTAAACAAGTAAATATACTCTGTACATCCATTCCAAATGTTGTCATTCAACTCAGCATGGGCTCAGTAAGAACTTACTGCTTTGCTCAGTAGCCCTGGGCCAGGCACTCTGATTATCAAATGATTTGCGAAACTAATAAACAACCAGTGGTGTACGGTAACAGCTCTTGGTATGATTCAGACATACAGTTTTGTGCAGCCCGTGTCCCCTGCCGAACTCCTGTGGCTGAGGTGGTTTTAGTGAGAACACATTATTAATGTTTGGGCTGCATTTGAACGCATATGGCTTTCATCAGCCCGGTCTTCAAACATTGATCTTTTCCTTCAGCACCCCAATTAGACTCCTTTAAATTCCTCTCTTTGGCCTGTCGGGGGCATCTTTATCTCCTAGGTTTATTAGATTTGGCAAAATCTCTTCCTTAAATAACAGCAGGAAAATGCCAAGCATAATGTTTATGGTAGCAATGAGGACAGGCATCGACAAGACATCAGCATTAATGGGTTCAGGCCGACTCACTAATGTTTTCCTTTCCTTTAGCTTCAGCAAAAAGTTAGAATAACTTCTCGTTCTGTGTTTACGCAGCACATCTGGCCCAGTTAATATTTGCAATCGTGAAATATGGGAGAAATGGCTCTGTCCAGATGTTGCGCAGCAAGTCGATAACGCCTGCTTTAAAGAGCGCATTCATTCCATATGTGCTCTTGCCCGGGACATGTGCGACCTGAGAGGGGCTCTTTCACTGTGATCTGTGGCTTTTTTGGACATTTTCTTGTAGTGCATCTGCAGATGCATGTCACTGTTATTTAGCATCAATTGGAATACTGAATTCACTCCATAGCCTGCAGGAACAAAGTTGAATGCACCTTATGTTATAGGGTGGACAGCTCTATTACTAATTAGGCATTCATGCGATGTTCTTATGCATTACTTTTATCAACAGGTCTCCCACAACAAATTGAGGCTGACTTACTAAAAGACATGTTAATGAAAGTTTAATGGTTTAGGAATCAGACATTGGAAAAACTCACAGTGATTGACAACTATTCTGAAGATTGAGTTACGAACTCAATGTCTAGGATGAGGAAGGCCCTGGGTTTGACCTTTCTGTTACCAGCCCAGCTCTTTGATGTGAAAAATACATTTGCATAAACTCCTAACTGAATATCAAAAGGAACAGTTTGAGATTTGTGGCCCCATAAACATATGCAATGTGAAAACCCTGCTTGTTTGCTTACAATATTTCCTAAAATCTATACATTAAAATCAGAATACACAATGAAGTCCATAACAAAATTTCAACATAGAGATTAACACCTTAAGAAATTTGAATCAACCATAACCTAAAAAAGTGGCATATTCCCAAAATATAAACACATTGTCATCACAGTACAATCTTTAATTAAACTAAGAATCAATTTAAAGTGCTGATAACAACTTGTCAAGGTTTTACTATGCAATATAAAAACGGTTTTTGGCTTAAATTATGGTTACCATGTTTATTATTTGTAAAGGCTAAAGAGACTTAAATATACAGCAGGGCAAAAATTACGCCAAATAATCCTGCATCCCATTTTTGAAAAATAGGCTACATATTTTCATACAAGACATAAAATATCTTGATACCAAATATGCCTAATATAGTCTGCAAAGGCAAGACGTATAGAAACAACAATCAAATTAATTAACTCACGTTTCATCCTTGTAACACTTCCGTTATGAGATGTAACCTTTCCATAATCGAACAATATTTAAGTGGCATCTTCGTGTTTTCTTTTATTTAAACACGTGTAATTGATTTTAATAATCAGTGAAGTGAATGGGTAAAGTTGCGAGTGCATTATGCATGTATCACTTACCCATATCAACAGATAGCAAAACGCACAGAAGAGCTTGATAAATCCACATTGTATCTGGTTTCATGATCCTCAATGTGATATTCCTGGATTTGAGTGGACTGTTTATAAAGTCCGAGTTGGTGCTGCTGGCGTGTGTGATGAACAAGATCTCAGCATATCCCGTTGCGCGATCTCTCTCTAGCTCTCTCTCTCTCTCTCTTTCCCTCTTTCTCACTCTCTCGATACTAAATTGTCCCGCAACTCGTTTAATCTGCGTGTGACTGCGTATTTGTAAAACCTGAGTTGGGGTGGATGTGGGAATTGATCACAGCATGGACGAATCAGACGAGTCACTTCACAGAGCTTTGACTGATAACCACATAAAGACATGTCTGATCATGACATTGCGGTTACTGTGTGAATAACGAGCATTAATAAACAAGTCGTACTGTACGTGAGATTTTGATCTTCTTGGAATAAGAGAAAGGATGTGATTTGCGCATCAATAAATATAAACTATTTATTATTTAATTAAGTTGCAAAGGTTTAAAACTGAGGCTGACATGGGTTGTGAAAATTTTTCTTTCGTAATTGGCATTATAATGATTTTAGTGTCTTGTTATAAAGTAGTTTAGTATTTTCATTAAATATATCCTCCATTTATACAACGAAAATGTAAATAAAAACTGTTCTCTACTTACAGACATCCCATATGTATTTGATTCCATGTTTGGGAACCCCTGTCTTACACAATATAATATTAACGTACAATGTAACAAACAAAAACCTGGCTGAGCAAGCAAATCTTTTAGAGAATAAAGCTGCAAGTGTCTACATGTACATAATCTTGTACAGTTTGTTTACAGTTTAATTTCAGGGGCCTAATATGGATATTGTAACAGAAAATATAACTATACAGAACTACTGTATATAACTATAAATAGTTATTGAACCTAACAGAAAAACCTGCATATACATCATATTGTACACAGAGATTAAGATTTAATTGCAATAAAACATAATTTTAATTTAAAGTTTGTCAAATTGTCAACTGGAAAATTCAGAAAACCCTAAATCTGTACACTTTTCTTTTATCTTACTCAATGCTTAGTAAAACCCCTAAATTGTGTCACACAGATCACAAAGCCGCACTTTGCCTTTCAGCATCTGTTCTGTTTGACTTACGATACTGAATTTGATTGAAAAAAAAACACAGAATCAGTGCCAGGCAGAATATTAACTTCTGAGGAGTTTCAGCCCAGAGACCTCCACCATAAAAATAAACTATGAGAGACATTAAAGCAGTAATCTGCCAGGCCACCTCTATGGCACACAGTGGTTAGAAGGCAATCAGAAAGAAATGAATGAAATCATGCTTTCATAAAAAAGCAGAACAGAGAAATGTAAATGCTGACCACACCCACCCTGTTATTCTGCAGTAAAGCCAATATGCAATATAAACCACACCATCAATAAAGGGAAAGTTCTGATGGCTCTCTCTCACTCTGAATGCTGGTTGGTCAGACACAGCTGGAAACAATCCCATTCTGATTGCCGCACACAGGGCTTCATGTTTAACTAAGTGTTCTTGAGTATTTAGACATGAACCATGTGGAGGGCACAATCGTTATTTTACAGGAAATCCACACTTTGGCCGTTAATGGGCAGCTCTAAATGCCCTCTTGAGAGAGAGAAAGCGCGAGAGACATAGAAACATAGAGGGGGGTGGTAAGTTTCGAGGTAACACGCAGACCCCAGATTCCTTCTCATTAAGTCGCGTGGAGCTTTAAAAGTCAGACATACTGTTGAAATGTTTGTATTGCAGTGTGTGCCTAAGCCACATACTGACCGGCACTGGTGGAGCCCAGGTGTCAGAGTGTCACGTCAGTCAGAACAAGAGAGCTGCGCTTCACCGGGCTGTTGGGAGAATTTAACCAGATTAAATGCTTTTACTCAGATACATCAGGCTGGGCTTTGACCGCCACCCAATCCCAATGGATGGCCTGTCCTAGCAAAGATCATTACAAAGCTGAAAAATCACAATCTGAATGATTTCCCCCTGCAATTGGTTTTACAGTAAAAATAACTTTACGATGAGATGAAAGAGTTGTTATTGAGCAGCAGATAATGAAACAGTCCCATTTGTCAGAACATCTGTCCATGTTGTAAATAACACTAGAGTGACAGCTGTCCTGTAATGTGGGCTTGCTGAGGTGAAACGCCAGCATTTTAACATCCTGCACTTCAACCTCCAGAAAAAGAACATGCAGACATCTAGATAAGTTCACTATAAGTGATTACATGCTTTGATTGCTTTTACTGTTCATAACATAAAGGATCCGAATTAAGACCTAAAAATTGAAATAAAAACTAAAATATCTAAAACTCAACTAAAATAAAGGCCTGTAAGCAGTAGGCAGCCAACCACAGTAGAAATGTCACAGAATGCCCTTGTATCACACAGAAAGTCTTTCTAACCACACAGAACACCCTAGCAACTGCATGGCAATGTGCTACAGACCACTTAGGACACCTTAGTGACTGCACACGATGCCCTGGCAGCTGTCCACATTTAAAATCACCATTGAAAGTTTTTTGCACAGGCAAGCACCACTTTAATTTTCTCCACCCAGCTCATCCCATTCTCTGCTGCCATTATCTCTCTATCTCTTAACGTCTCGGCTCTGTGCCAGCACAGCTATTGAGTCAATGAGTTTATGGGTGTACAAATGTGTGTGATCTCACTCCAAAACGCTTACTCTTTGTAGAGAACACTTCATTAAAGTACCATCAGAACTCCCATCTGAAACACAGAAATCTCAGCCACTCCTCTTGATCTCAGTCCTTTTCTGTCTCCCGTCGTCTCGTTCATTAATTGCCATTTCTATTATTTGTGATTGTATCTATTCCTCACACTCCCCAACAGTCTCTTTCTGTCCCTCTCTCCATCACTGCCTTTGCTCAAACGCTCCTCATCAGTGTGAGGGGTTTGGCCTTAAAGAAAAACGTACGCTTTGGATTCAGATGCTATATTGCAGCTGGATGGAGAAAAAGTATCATGGGAGGAAAAGCAAACCATGAACACAAGGGTCTTAGAGTCACTTTGGGACAACTTAAGTCTCTTAAAAGACGTTGAGGTTTAGGTCAGATGTGCTTAGAAGCTTTGTGTCATTTTGGTAGTACATTAGGACCAACAGGTCAACGTTTTGGAGGTTTGCATGGTCTTGTTGTTAGTCCCTAATTATAATGGCTTCAAAATGCATCCTTCACAGTTCAAAATGGATTGTGTATTCTGAGGGAACACGATTTTTCCAAGCAACAATTTTTTTTATTTATTTTGTTCTGTCTACCACCATTGACATCACACCCCAGAATGGTCAGTAGTAAGAAATTTGTGTCCCTGTGGTGCCATCAGTCTATCAGCGTTGTCATAACACCATTGTTTTACATCAAAAATATCCACACACACAGCACATTTGTGAGCATGTGCTTAAGCATAAGGTTTTAAATGCACCACTACAAACACCATTTTATTATATTAGGTGTTGTGGGCTTTGTCTTTCATTTTATTTTACATTCACACAAGCACACACACTATTACGGCACACATACTGCAAAACACACACACACACACAGAAGGGAGGGTCCTCTCACCAGAGGTTAAAGGGGAACACTTATTCTCTGTGGCTTGGGTCTGTTACCGTGCAACACACACACACACACAATTACCCTTCCCTTGTGGGACTGTTTTAACTGAGGGGCCTAATGACTAGTGTGATCACCTTTCTGTGACCCTTGACCCCTGCTTGTCCAAATAACATTTTGGTAACTCTATTTCCCACCACCAATTAAAAAAGACCTGGATCTGCCTTCTCTCTTTCTTAATGTTTCCCTTTGTCCATCACCACTGTAATACTAGGATGCAAGTTGTTTCCAGGGTGTTGATACAGTATGTCATGGATAAGATGTTTTTTTTATTTTAGCATGTTGCTACAGCATGTGGTTGGAACAGTACAGTTCTGTGGGGTTTCTAGGGTGTACTGGATGGTTGCCAGGTAGTTACTGGCCCCAAAGCATAGTAACCCCCAATCATGATTACATGGTCCTAAAATAACACCTGTTTCCCTGCTTCATTGAAACTTTAACAACTGCTTTATCATCAAATCATAAGTCAGAACACTTAGAAAAGTAATAGCACACCATCCCTCCACAAAACGCACAATATGAGGCATCATTCATGTCTATAGAACAAATGGTCTGGGACAAGTTATGCCAAAGTTTAATACTGAGCAATTGTAATATTGATGCTTGCCTCAGCAAGCGCACTAAAATATACAAGCAATAAAAAAATTACAGACGTGTAATGAAAAAAATTTGGAAAGAGGACAAAAAGGAAAAGACAAAACAGAAAAGAGAGGCTAAGGATGCATTAGAGAGTTTAGTGAGAACAAATGCATTTGGGGAGAAAAAAGAGGCATGGCGGTCAAAGAACGGCGAGTCGGCATCCGTGCGCTGAAACCGCAGTTCTCCCTTGTGCTGTAATAAAGCAGCCCTCCATCACTATGAATCTGTGCGTCTGGGGCTTTCCTTACTTGTTGTGTAGCGAACGCTGATCCTGCGCTATAATAGAGAGCAGATGGGGTGCTATTTCACAAGTCATGCCTTGGAAAAACATTCCTACACATAAATCCAATTACAAACAAGCAGGTTTCTTAACCCTGGCGTGCACGATGGACGTGGTTTAAAATGGTACAGCTCGCACTTTTCCCAGATAACAACATTACTGATGGAAACACGGAATAATAGACTTGACATTTGTAATTTAATGTCAGTGTGGACACCCATGAATGACTTTCACTGAAGCAAAAATATACTATTAACCAGAACAAAACAATGTTAAGACCCTTGCTTAAGGTTTTTAGTTCTTACTGCTGTTTTGTGGTTATGGCAACCTCACAGGGTCTTTAAAAGATATACTACATAGTTGTCAAATGCGTAATGTTTTAAGTGAGTCTACAGGTGCGAAAAATGCATTGTGTGGTCTGTTTAATATACATGAATTTACATGTAAGTCATGTAAGCATTTACTTTGCCAACCTTAATGAATACAATTGATGTCCTCAAAGCTTAAAGACTTACAGTTAAAACCACAGAGGCTTTAAGCTGAAATCCTGCCCAGTGCTACATTTTGGCTTCTGTGTTGACAGCTGACAGCTTCTTCATTCTGCGTTCTGTACCGAGTTTGACAACCCTGTCAGTAAAAATAAGAAAGACCAAATCTTCAAAAATACAGTTTACATCAGAAAAGTTCCAAGGAAATTGTTTGATTTCCTGAAGACTAAGTCCGATGAGCTATTCCTAAAAATTACATTCATAATCTGATTAAGATTCCCACTTTATGTTTAATGGTTGCTTTACAGTTCCACTGTTTACAATGTTGAAATGGTGCTCAAAGACAAGGCAAAAGCTCTGGTCTGAGAGAAAGTAGAAGGTTACAGGCTGGATCCCCGGCGCTGTGGCAGCTGTGAGGTTGTCTGGCACCTCATTGCTTACTAAGTGGCTCCACGTGTAAGGGAACAAACCCAAATAAATTGGTTTACCCTTTCAAGTGCTCTGAGAACCTGCTGTGACCATTCATGACTGGACCAAAATTGACTGCAGTGTCCTAAGAGAAGTTTTTAGAGAGAAAGAGAGGATGCAGTGGAAGAGTGCAAGTAAAAGACAGGTGTTAACGGGTGTCCTGCAGCTTTGTAAGGCCTCACATGGAGGTCTGGGTTAATAGTATTAAAAGGCACAGGCAACAAATTACCTGGACCGCAATTTGACCCACATGGCTCTCAAATAAACACCAACTTTAAGAAGTTCAGACATATACTGTTTGGGATACACATTCACTGACAGAAGCATTCACTGGCAGAAATGGCCACCATAAGTGATAAGCTATCAGGCTACTAACAGATATTGGACCATCAGTCTCATTAACATAATCATTCAAAAAGGTTAAGAAGACTTCAAAGGGACTTACCCATGTATCAGTATATATACATTACCTGTACATAATGTACATACCCTATGTATAAACACTAACAGTCTTACTCTACCAGCTGACCCTACCAACTCTTTCTGTGGCCTTTGGAAACAATAAACAGCTTCACCTCTTCCTCACCTCACATTCAGGAACAGACAAGCCCACATTATCCACCTTCCAACAAATGAAGTCTGGTCAAAACCATTTCAGCAGATCCCCTTCCTATACATACAGCAAACGCTACAGCAAGAGGCAGATTGTCATCCATGATAACTGGTAACGTTTGCACAACATTCCCGATCTTATTTCCCAGAGATTCATGCTGATTTGGTGCCAAAATGAGGCATTGCATTACATTAAAGAAAATCAGTGAGAAATCGCAGAGGCACATGTTAATTGAAACCCATGCTAAGGGATTTCTTAACTTGAGGGCTTTGTTGCAATTGGCTGCAACCCACTTTTTGGATAAACTATTCTATTCCTGGGGCCCAATTATAAGAACAACTCCTTAAGGTAAAATTCCAAAATACCTCTTTTTCAACATTTCATATTTGGACTTTTGACGGGGACAACATGAATAAAGAAGACCATCAGATGTTTGTCTCTAAGAAGGCTCTAAAAATGGTAAATAAAAAATGGCTAAGAGCAGTTTCAAACTCCAATGTGACAATGGACCATGAGTAGATTGCCACAAAACATAAACATCTCAGCAACTTCATTTTTCTTCTTTTCATCTTCTTTATCATCATCCTCTGCTTCCTCATCTTCTTCTTCTGCATATTCTTTATTGCACGCAACATCACTCCATTCTGCCCACACACTGACTAAATCCAGCTGCTGGGATGCCAAGAGAAGACGTCACAGAGATAAGACAAGGAAAACTTGAAAGGAAAAGGTGAAGAACATTCGTGCGTCTGTGTGAACGCATAAACAAGTCCTGTGGCAAAATGACTCCACAGCTGAAACACAAAGCAAAGACAGAATAACGCAGCTGCCTATTATCTTACTGCATACAGACACTTTTAATAACCTGCTCATGTCACAAGATCATTATCACAATCACGGCTTCCTGCTGCAAAACACGTGTGTTTTTGTGAGTCAAGAGGTTGTTTCAAGAAATGCTGATTCCACACAGACTGCATCCCACACCTGCAGGTCCTAAAAGAACATCTCTTTCACCCGCAAGCATACACATTGACCCAGACTCCTAGCTCATAAATTGTTTTTTGTAACTGTCCCAATATCACCGTATATTTTTGTGTTGAAAAGCACCACTGTTACCCAAACTCAAATTCATCCATAAAGATACTTTGCTTTGACCAAAAAAAGATGAAGATGCACTAACAAAAAATATCATAGGGTACCCTGAAATTTTTGTACTGTAGTGGTACTATAGTATTCTCCAAAGTACAGAACCAAAGTGTCAAAGTAAATATGATATTAATCTGTACTATATACAAAATTATTACTGTACTATGGAGCACTGTAGAACTTTGTTGCAAAAGTGGTAGATAAAGCTCTTGAAATTACTAGATTATTAATGTTATTCTTATCAATTTATATTATTCGATTTAATTATGAAATTAATGCATAATGTATAATTTGAACCATGGGTGTACTTTCAAAAATTAATTAATAAATTATCATTTATTTATTTTATCCAAAATGACTTACAGTGAATTTAAGATATGCCTTTTTATCAGTACTTGTGTTCCCTTGGATCGAACCCACAACCTTTGCACAGCTAACACAATGCTTTACAAGTTGGGCTACAGGAACACAATTTGCTAAGTTATATGCCAACATATGTAAGAGTCAGCTATGAGGTTTTGTTGTGTGTTCACCTGAGAAATTCTCTCCATGTGCGGCATACAAGTGGAGGTTAACAAGGTTTCCGCCTATAAAGAAGATCAGTCAGTTATTTATGAGGTTCCATTTTGGTTATATTGTTTACTGAGACAGTTGCCCACCTGGCCTTTACAAAGCAAGTCAACTTAACATGTTTTAAAGGCACAGACCTTATCAACCCTCTGTCTATTTCCAGGGACTGTCAAATCCCTTCTCTCCCCTGCATTTCTCTCCCTGTGACGGGGTTCAGCCGGACATTACACACATCTGTGAGAAGTTATTGTGTTTGGCTGTTCTGCGTGCGGCGGCCAAATCACTTTCACAACAGACAGCTGGACATGAAAGGACATGAAAACCAAAAGCGCTACCAGACTCCTGCTTTCAGAACGCGTGTCTCAAATGAGTCACAGGTGAGTCACAGACACACCAGTTCTGGAGGTCTGTGGAGTTTACAGCTGCCAGAATGGACAAAGCGTGTGTATATCTATGTATGCGTGTGAGGGGGCCTTTTTTCCTTTCTTGCAACGATTCAAAGCCAGAAGAAAGACTTGGCATCTGAACATTTATGATTGTAGTGGTTTTTCTTACAACGATCATAGACAACTAACATTGTTCACAGCAGGTGGAACATTGTGTACATCTCCTGTACAAGCAGCCAGCTCATAGGTAGCATATAGGAAACGGATACAAGCGACCACTTCAAAGTAACAGGTGTTGATTCCTATGACACACAATGTTCTCCATTTATCAAGTTCCAATACAAACACAAAACATTTCTTCTTTTATTTTCTGAAAAAAGTGTAATTAGCATTGGGAAGAGGTTGCTAGGGTGTTTCTGGTGATTTCCAGGAAATTGCTAGTTGGTTGCTAGGATGTCCTTGGTGGTCTCTTGATGCTCCTAGTGGGGGATATTCTGCCTCTACATAAGACTGGCCTCCCTCCTTCACTGCATGTTTATGGGATTTTTTATAGGAAATGTGTATTTTATGACTTGAATTATAAAGTCACTAAGCTAGTAGACACTGACCGATACAATAAGGAGGGATAAACTGTACCCTGAAGCCAAAAAGGGTAAATCACTAATTCCAGCCACAAGTAAGAATTGTATTTTGCAGGAGAATGATATTTCTTTTAGTTTTTTGCAGTTTTGTGTGTGTTTTTAAATAAGAATGTATGACAGGTAAACAACTGAATGTGCAAGAGATTAAATGTTCAGAAACAAAAATTGCTGTTTTAATACAAACAACTGAGCCCTGTTGTCAAACTCTCTGCAAAGCCAAGCCCAAGATGACACTTATGAGATAAGTCAAGTTTAAATATGTGCATAGAAACTCCACGTTTCACGTGTGTTGTAAAACAAGACCTTATAAATACTGCAGGAGTTTTTGACATGCGGCAAAGTACACAGAGTTAAAGATCTTTCAAGTTACACTGCTATCTGCACCAAGTTGGCACGGCTTTGCGTTTTACAACTCCGATCACATTCCAGTCCAAAAGTCTTAATCTAAAACCCACAGTGACTAGCTCAGGCTAAGAAAACAGTTATTAAAAAGAACATTTAATGGCAGTGACAACAGATCCATATAGAACCTTCAAGAATTAACATATGTGGAAATATGCAAGTGTTAGCTGTAAAGTTTACATTTAAATGGATTTTGAAAAAAGTGTACATGTCGTATCTGAAATTTGTACTGAGTGAAATTGTTACTGTGTATGGTTGATGATATTGGCTCCTTACAATTTATTGCTTCTTTGTTTTCCTGACCTTGTAAGTCGCTTTGGATAAAAGCGTCTGCTAAATGCATAAATGTAATGTATCAGAACAGTGACCTTAATGCGAGTTTGCATTTGCCTGGTGACTGCTTCCCTCCTGCAACACCACTGTTATCTACTTTTGAGGCTGAGGTTTGACTGGAAGGTGACACTGAATGCCAAAGGTAATTACCTATCATTATTTATAATGCTATCACTATCTATGTTTGACTGCCAAATGTATAAATGTAAATCTATATTATATCATTACCTATCATTATTTGGCTTAATTGCCATACTTTTTTATTACATGCAGCATTCATTTACAGCAGTAACCATTAGCTGCATTTTACAAAGGCTGTATAACACACAACATAACATGCCCAGACTTGTTAGCTTACGATATTTGTGGCAGACTGCATCTACTGTATATGTGTGGTGATTGTATACTGTGTGGTCTATGTGATGACAAACAAACAGGAAAGTCGTTTCAGAGCAAGTTAATTACTCACTTTGCTGAATAATGTTTTCCTTTGCAATAGCACTGAATCAGCACTGAATCATGAAAAAAAGGAAGAATGTGTCAGTTTTGACTTACCCTATTTTTCTCTATTTATCTACCTATGAAATGCTATTATGTGACTATTAACAACATAAAAGTAAGCAGAGTATATTTGTGCTAAACTTAACTTATTAGGTGTAATTTATCTGGGTTTTTGGTCATTGAAAGGCCAGAACACAGAAATACCAGGATGAGACGTTCGTTGATTTTCTCCTGTTTCACACCTGCTCACAGACACAAGAACTTTTAACACAGTTAAATATTTACAGCGTTGCTTTACTGTTCCCTTTAAACCCTTAGCATTAACAGGCTGATAGTTTTAATAATGCCTTGGCCGTTAATATTATGGCAAATTTCCTCCTTTTAGTCTGTAAAATATGTAACTTTATATTGTATGTGTCCTTTTCCCCAGCTGTTTCACAAATAAAAATGGCCCTTTCATTAAACTGAAAGCTGTAGGGAATAATGGAACATATCTGAAGTGTCCCCGAGCACCAAAGTACCATTCATATGCTTTAACAGTCTTATAGTATATCACACATCGCAGGAGCCCTTTTAATATTGCCAATAAACAGGCATGAAGGGGGGGCACCGGCTGTACACGCATGCAGCTGGTTTCACATTCAGTCTCAATGTGAAACCATTTCAATGTCAAATAAGAGCAAGAAGCCATAGCGAGTGAATATGGTAACAGCAAAATAGACTGGTGATAGCAGCAAGATAACACTGTGTGAAAATATCAATGTCGTTCTGCGATTGGAGGGCCGTGTTGTGGTTGGCCCAGCCTGGTCCTCTCTGATGACAGAAAAATGTCGCTAGAGAGAAGAGAAAAAGCAGAGTCGTATACATGGAAAAATGTTTTGGCGGGAGAACAAATATAAGTAGTGATTTTAGAAAAGAAGAAAAACAGCAATCTTGCAGTGGTCAAAACAGTCATGGCAAAGAAAAAAACACTGGACCACTTACATTAACGACAACCCCATTTTTTATTTTGAATATGAACATGAATAGAGATATTTCTGGGATTATTAACAGTAGACTTTTTATGGTTTCCATTTTAAATAGTGTTTTAGTACAGATATACAAACTTTAATCATAGATTCATAAGACTCTAAGCAGTAAAGCAATGGTTCTCAACTGAATTTGCTTCAGGACTCAGTGGTTTGAAATTGTATTACTATACAACGCCAACAACATGCACAACACATTGTATGTAGCAATCCATCTACGTTGGCATCTGTGTAATTCATTTACATTGGCTAGAAATTACAAATGTGATTAACCTGAGCCAAAATGCTGTCCAGTTTGGTTTGTTGTACAACATTCTTCCTCAATAATAAAAATTTAATAAGGGTTTACATGAACCTTCAAAATTTATTTATGCAATCATAACAAATGCATGATTGTGTTTTTGGTTGCATTTAATTATTTGCATTTAGCATTGTTTTTCCCTGTCATCTACCCCCTTGCAACAGAACTGTGACCGATTTTGGGGTCACAACCCATAAGCTGAGAGCCACTGCATTAAAGAACGATTACGCGAGACTGAAAATAACTTCACAGATAATTCCTCCAAAACCCTGACTATCGGTCAGCCAAGAGACAAGCGGAGGCAGTGGGGATACCATGACTGACCACTTAAAACATGCTTCAAGCTATCTGAGAATTCCAGAGATGAAAACACACAGTCCAGAGAGGAATAGATCGATAGATAGAGAGAAAGGGGGAGAGCACTGAAACATCAGCATCAAACACTTTGAATCACATTTCATGAATATTTGGTTACTGAGGGAAAACCATGTGAACTCAGATTCAACGAACTTTTAAATGCCAACAGGAAGTGAAATAAAAAGCCTCATTGCTCTCAGTTTACTTTAAACAGTATTTTTAAGTAACTATTTCAATTGATCTCATATTTGCAGTTAGACTAAACATGGTCTTTTTGATATCCTAGAAAACACTTTCACCTCTATGGGTATCCTGTAAACAGCTTCTGTTAGAAGCTTGTAACCTTTAATGCTTTCAGACACTGGTCCCAAATCAGTTTTGACATGTAATTTTGGCTAGAATTACGATAAGTTCTGGTTCAACAGTATATGTTGTCTCCCCCTCAAAAAAAGGCAGTGAAACTTGGCTATGTATGGCTAGGTACTTGAATACTATGCAGTAAATATCGCACTGTATACTGCCCAGTACTTTCAAAAACATTTGTGACACTGTTGGTATTTTTCAAGAGTGAACACTTATGATAGTTGTATGCTACATTGTTGCGACTAAGTTTATCTTGCAAACACAAACGTTCAATGTGTGTTACAAATGTGTTTTAAAATCCAGTTCTGTATTAAAAACATTTGTCATATCTGCTGATATTACTTCTCAAATAAAATATCCATACAGAAAATGTTGTATAGTGTCCACAGTTTACATAAATACTGCAGCAATAGTAGGGTTATGCTACACGGACACCTGCTTATGCACTGCTTAAATATCCAGACCAATACATGCTTGCAACTACACAAGGCAAACGGCTTTGAAACATACAGGTTTCAGTGCCCATGCAGGTCAATAGGTAGTTTTCTGCTTTTTCAAGACAAACAAGCAGAGAAATGGAGAACAGTAGCCTGTGGCACTTTAAGTACAGATAGGCAACAGATGGAAGGAGTGAACGTTTGTTTTTGTTCATATTTAGCATAAATAAACAGGATGCGATTAGAGTTACTGGAAATAGTAGCTTAGTGTGGAACGTGAGATTTATGACGTGTTTTCTGTCATTTATCTTTTTCACACAGTCAATTAACTTTGGCATTTGTGTTCAACAACGGAGCAAAACGTTGTTTGGGAGGGACACATTGATTTAATGCACGTCACTACTGATATGCTTGTCGGATTACAGCAAAACAATGAATAATAATGGAAAGACTTTTACAAGGATGGCTTTTCAACACAAGCCAAATCCACATAGTGTAATTATGCTGTTTTGCAACAGGAAATGATGCGTGAAGCAGTGATGACATCGTACACTAGATTCCAGTCACCATGCCAGTTTTGATGTAGTATTTCTTTAAATTGTTTTTCTAAACTTCTGAAATTAATGAAAGAATAAATGAAGATAATCAATGCTACAATTAAGTCGACAGATCCAAATTTACATTGACAAACAAAGCCAAAACAATGCAGGAAGATTTTGTTGCCAAGATAAACTGCCAGAATATACGATCAATACAATATTAAATACATTGGGTGATGACCAAGTTTCACTGTTTGTAAAGTGGCTGCCGGATTGTTTTTCTTGTTTTGCTTTGTTGCCACAGGCAAATCATTCACAGACCTACAAAAATACTTTGTAGTTAGAGAGTCTCAAATGTTACTGTTTTAAATATATTCCATTTTAACGACTATGGTTATGGACTATGGACTATGGTTTTTACTAAAGCTCCAAATAATTTTCCAAGTTGATTTCATGTTGTTTGTAACAACACATACGTTTTCTGTATTTTTAATACGTATTTTTTGCCATTCTAAAATAATTTCTGTTTTTACTTTTTTAAATCTTTTAGGTATTTCTGAAATTTAAAAGGACAGTTTAGCAAATTATGCAGGTAGTCTTTAATCTGTAATTATTCCTTTAAAACGTCTTTAAAAAATCCATATTCCATAAATTATTCCATAAACTGGATTTTGGCCCAGATTTCTTTGAGGTACACAGATCTAATCAGAATGTCTTAAAGGGATTGCAGTTTAGTTTATAAGATCGTAATGAAGAGATTTCACATTGCTCTGCAGCATGATTACAGTTAGATTGCACATTGTGATATTTCTTCTCTTCTTTTCATATATATCCATTTACATCAAGGCACGTTAAATAGAAGTAAAAGCTGACAGTTTTTGACTGTGACAAATTGAAAAATGACACGTCAAAGGCTGCCAACAAACTAGAAAGACCAGCAAAACCAGGGACAAGTGGCAACATTTTGTATAAAACTCTCAACTGTTTTAAAAAAATCTGTTGTTTCTTCAGATTTAGTGAAGCAAAAAGCAATATGAATTCGCATTAGTTGTACCATCAAAGGCCAAGTTTTTGCCCCAGTATCTGCATTTTCACACACACACACACACACACACACACACATACACGCACACACACACACACATTAAATGCATGCATGCAACAATGACTTTTCTTCTTCGTATTAACGCAGGAGTGGTTTGCGTAAAGATTAAAGCAGATTAAACAGCTGTCATTTACAAAAGCCCCTAAATACAAAAAAAAGGCAGACTGGACAAATGACCTGCTTGGCATTAAATGCAAAGTACAGAGACCACACAACGTAAATTCTGGCAGCAGTGCACATTTTTATGCATTGTGGGTGGACGAAAATCACTGTGTGATTACGACTGTGTGTGGCCATGGTGGAATGAAAAGACGGATAATTCACACACACACACAGCGGTGGGAAATGAAACTGATATTCCCGAGGCACAAAGGTGGACACCACTGGAAAAAACAAGAGACTTTTGCCATTGGATCAGTCATTCGTCTGTTATTTCCTCTTTTTTAAATAATGGGCTGTAGTAACCCAGGGGGCTCCATTAAAATATCTTAGCAGGGTTTGTAAGATGGCCATTAAAGTCCAATACATACAGTTTGTAAAACTATTTTTACCCATTATAAATATGCTGAAGGACAAAAGCTTTAAAACAAGGCATACTGGTACAGGGCAGAACTTTGGTTGGTAGTGTTGTGATCTTTGAAGTAATATGACCTACATGCCTCACGGCAAAGTGAAGATGAAATGTCAAGGTCTGCCACCCAGGTAAAACTGCCCACCCTGTCGTCCCATGCAGAGGGAGTCCGACCTCAAAGGTCAAATGTCAAAGGTCATTGCTCATTTATCATTTGCGACTCACTTTGACCTCTAAGGCTGTGAGTGATTGCTGTATTGGTTTTGTACTTCCTGGGTCACAGCCTCACCCTCCAAGTGCTGAGTTATGTAGCATAGAAGTGGATGAAGGACAAAATGAGTCATCGGACGAAGAAGGTATTTTGGTATTGTAAGGGGCGTGGCATCTCTGTGCTGAGGTCATGAAAGGCAGTGTCCTTGTCCAATCAGAATCGAGAACAGCAGCAACTGAAGGATGGCAATGGACGCGATAGATGACATTAGACCTGATGCCCCACCACAATCTGCATCCTTTTCCTGTTGGCATGGCAACAAGAGGAAGCCAGTAAGTCAGCTGGAAAAGGTAAATGATGTGTTTATGTCATGCCGAAACTAGTTGCTTTGTTAAACTACTGTAATGCTCTGAATAGTTATTAACTATATGATAAACTTCTAATTAACTTGTGATATCTCTCACTACACAATTGTCAAATAAAACAACAAAACAAAAATGGCTATAATTGTTGAGTTTTGATGGGGAGACACTGCAACACAAATTGCATATATTTTTCATATGCAATGTGTTTAATTCTGACATGATAATAACGCATCACACAAAACGTAAAGTTTTGAATTTATACCACTGCAATTATAAGAGAATATTTTTATAACAATCACTATACCATGCAAAACTATATACTGTGCATGACCATGTTGGCTATTTATTAAGCACAAGTAGAGAATGGACATGATGAATTAGTCAAAAGCAAAAAATTACATCAGCAGCTTAAGAAGCTTTACAAAACAACCAGATAAGTTAAAAAGTTTGACTAAAAATTAAGCACATGAGGTGACAGTTAAAGACAGAAAGAAATTTACTAAAATTGATAGAAAGAAATTGAAAAATTAATAGCACTCCCAAGAGTACAGTTTTACTACAGGAGGCTATTATTTAATATACAGGGAGTGCAGAATTATTAGGCAAATGAGTATTTTGACCACATCATCCTCTTTATGCATGTTGTCTTACTCCAAGCTGTGTAGGAGTAAGACAACAGCTCGAAAGCCTACTACCAATTAAGCACATTAGGTGATGTGCATCTCAGTAATGAGAAGGGGTGTGGTTTAATGACATGAACACCCTATATCAGGTGTGCATAATTATTAGGCAACTTCCTTTCCTTTGGCAAAATGGGTCAAAAGAAGGACTTGACAGGCTCCGAAAAGTCAAAAATAGTGAGATATCTTGCAGAGGGATGCAGCACTCTTAAAATTGCCAAGCCTCTGAAGTGTGATCATCGAACAATCAAGCGTTTCATTCAAAATAGTCAACAGGGTCGCAAGAAGCATGTGGAAAAACCAAGGCGCAAAATAACTGCCCGTGAACTGAGAAA
>JBAJNP010000101.1:50576-146046 GCA_036877545.1 Yasuhikotakia modesta | reverse complement strand
CAGAGGAGTGATAACATCTCTGGACCTGGCATGGTTTACTGGGACCTTTGGCCCCCCTGCTGGGTAAAAGTGAGCTTTCCCTACTCCCAAGTCATATCTGAAGCTGTTATCAACCAGATGGCCCCTGACCCTCATGTGGCCTCAGGACCACACGCTACAACGCTACACATCTATACATGTACATACTACGTAATTCGTGTAATTGATTACAGTTAAGTATACTTATTATTACCTTTGAGCTGAAGCTCAAATTCCCTTGTTTCAGCGGAAGATAGTGTTTTAAACAACGCTTTCTAAACCGGCTGACACGCTACACCCCCTTCCTCTTATGTCGTCAGCCTTTGAACTCCTGCAAGGAGCTCAGGTCTTCACGAAATTAGATCTCCGCAATGCCTATCATCTTGTACGTATTAGGGAGGGCGATGAGTGGAAGACTGCTTTTAAAAGTCCTACGGGACATTTTGAATACCTGGTCCTTCCCTTTGGGCTAACTAATGCTCCGGCAGTCTTCCAGGATCTTGTCAACGATGTGTTGAGGGACATGATTAATCAATTTGTCTTTGTGTACCTTGATGATATTTTGATTTTCTCCCCATCTAAACGGGTACACACTCAACATGTTTGCAGAGTCATCCAGCGTCTCCTGGAGAATCAGCTGTTTGTTAAGGCGGAGAAGTGCGAGTTCCACAAGGAATCTGTTACGTTCCTGGGACACATAATTACGGTAGGGGAGATTAGACCTGATCCCACCAAAATCAAGGCCATCACTCAATGGCCTGTCCCCGACTCTAGGAAAGCCTTGCAGCGGTTCATGGGTTTCACCAACTTTTATAGGCGTTTTATCAGGAACTTTGGCCAGGTTGCTGCACCGCTCACTGCACTCACCTCCTCCAAGGTACAGTTCAGATGGAATGACAGGGCCCAAGAGGCCTTTGACATTCTCAAGTCCCGTTTTGTCTCTGCTCCTGTGCTTTGCATTCCAGACCCTGAGCTACAGTTTATTGTGGAGGTGGATGCATCTGAAGTTGGTATTGGTGCGATCTTGTCTCAGTCATCTCCCGAAGATGGGAAGGTGCATCCCTGTGCCTTTTTCTCACACCACTTAACTCCCACTGAACGTAACTATGATATAGGTATCCGGGAGTTGTTGGCAGTCAGACTTGCCTTGGGCGAGTGGCGTCACTGGTTGGAGGGTGCATCTTTGCCTTTTCTGGTATGGACGGATCATAAAAACCTCGAATATATCCGTTCAGCCAGGAGGCTCAGCTCACGGCAGGCTCGCTGGGCACTGTTCTTTGACCGCTTCAATTTCACCCTTTCTTATCGGCTGGGTTCTAGGAACCTTAAACCTGACGCTCTCTCTCGACTGTTCGAGATCCCTGGGAGGGAGAGTCCCGCTGAGACCATCCTTTCTCGAGGGGTGGTGGTGGGCGCTCTTTCGTGGGGGATCTCCAAGTTGTTTAGTTTGTTGTTTTTTTCCCTCCTTTTTCTTTTTTGCTTTTTGACTCTCCAGGCTCCTCTCCTCTCCCCTGCTGCTCCCAGTCCTGAGGTATTTTTTCCTGTCTGCACCTTCTGTTTTTTGCCACGCCCAACCTTGCCGTACGCCGGGGATCTAGTGGGCTTCGTTGGCTTCATCTGCTGTGCCGGGTTCTAGGTCTCTGGTTGGCTTCGCTGGTTGGTCGTGGTGGAACTCTCACTCTTGCCCTGTTCTCGATCCTGCTGGTGCCTTATCTACCTGTATCTGCTGGATTAAGCTTGGGTTTTTTCCCTTCTGCTGTGACTGTTGTGATCAAAATAAATATCAGTATCTGCATCTGGGTCTCTCTCTTGATTAACCTTGACAGTGCTTTCCAATTTATTCTAATATTTTTTAGAATTTCTGATATTGCTTAATATTTGTCACATTACAAAACGTTGGTAATTTTATATTATGCTTATTTTTAGCACTGAATTTAACTAATGCAGTAAGACGAAAAGATACTCTAGTTATCTCAAACCCTTCTCCTACATTCTTGTCTGATTTTTTTCTTTACCTGCAGTCAGTTCCATCATGTGGTTATGCTTAACTGTGCACTGAGCTTTAATTGTCTCTGCAGGGAGCTGCTGGCCGTGTCTCTTTTAGGTATTAGCCTAAAAGAGAGATGTTGGGGAAAAAATCAACACATCTGAATAGGAGAGTGGAAACAAGAAAGAGAATATTTAACGTATTTAACAGAAAGTATTCAGAACCCAATCAGAGCAAATGGGCCTATAACCCAATGGTGACTGACTGAAGATCCTGTGTGGAGATGGGACAAAGTCCCAAAAGAACAATCATTGTGCTTTAATGGTACTTCTATTAAATGTATTTCTGCTCTGCATGTTAGATCAAAAAATTAACCTTTTACATGTACTGCTGAGATATGAAAAATAATGTTATTTACATTTTTACATATGAATGCATCTGCTATACCCTACACTTCAGTAAAATGTAATCACTGAGCTTTATTTGTATGTTGACATTTAATAGGTGTAAATGTATGTAACCAGGGCCATTCTTTGTGTGGTGCCTGACCCACAGAATGTGATCTCAAACAAACTATACTATGTTATCGTGAATGGATTGAGGGTACTGGGCTTTGCATCTGCTTGGGACAGCCCTGTGTGTAAGGTTGAATGCATTAAAATTAAGCAACAAAATAAGTCTACAGAGTGACTTCTATATAAATTCTATATATGATCAAACACACAGAGTAATGGGTAGTAGCAACTATCACTGCAGCACACAGGGAGCCCAGGGGCAGAGGTGCTCAGTGCCATCTCAGTCATTTCCTGCCAGCTGTGGGAATTGAATATCTAACCATTAGGCCTTGACTGCACAACTGGCTTGAATTAATATTTAAATTGACATAAGATGTGTTCAGTGGTGTTGAGGCCTGAGCATTGTTCAGGTCAGTTAGGTTTTTTTGTATAAATACAATATATACACTTAAAATAATGTGCAACAGGGATGCATGTTTTTTTTCAAGCGTTACGTTTTTTGTGGACAATTATTTTAAATTATATTAAATACAATAAAAAAACAAGTATTTACTTCTTTTTCAAGATTATTTGTGTTTAGTATGATTGTTTATCTTACTGAAAACGTCCTCTATAACAGGGACAGCACAGTAGTATATGTAAAATTATATATTTTTACATTATATTATACTATCATGCTTGACTCCTTGAGAATTACACATCTTAATACAGCTGTGTGTGTTTGTTCAGCTTGTGTGAAAACATTTTAATTAGTTTAAATAAATCTCTAGCCCCACAGGCAATGTAGTTTATATATCTGTCAGTCACTCTATAGATCAACGGTTACTTTCATTTCTGATAAGCATTTGAAACAACCTATTTCACCATAATGATGCATAATGGAGAGTCTCTAGGCCAATCGTTTGGTTAGTTGCTATGGAAACAAAATGAACATTTTAACCGACGGGTAATGCTGACAAGATGGACCATATAATGAAATTTCCTCCT
This sequence comes from Yasuhikotakia modesta, assembly GCA_036877545.1. Lineage (NCBI taxonomy): Eukaryota > Metazoa > Chordata > Actinopteri > Cypriniformes > Botiidae > Yasuhikotakia > Yasuhikotakia modesta. The sequence goes on along the minus strand of JBAJNP010000101.1, from coordinate 142,539 downwards.
CTGTTTTAATTTTTCATTTTAATTTTAACATTTGTTTTTGCCTTTAGTCATTCATTACATGATGGATTGTGTATGAATAATATTCAGGTATTTGAGCAAAAATATTGTTAAGTGAATGTTGTTACAGGAACAGAAATGTTGTTATGGGCCCTGTGTTAGGGGCCCTATATCTTACATAATATCAAACAGTACTTATATAACCATGTGCACTTCAGGATGTACTTATATGTTCTTATTAAATTTCCTTATAACTATTTACATATTATCAGCTCTCTGTTTATCCAAGAAAGTTACAAATTGCAGCTTTAATGTGTTTTATTTTTCATTTTTATTTTCATTTTATTTTTCATTATATGTAAAGCTGATTTGAAGAGATGCAATATTGTAAAAAAGGCTGAGTACATCTGACACCCAAAGGTACAGTTGACATGTATTGTGATCGCTAATGCAACATGAACAGCTACTCATCAATAAGACAACAAACATCTACAGTATGTCTTTGTGTCAATGGCTGCTGAGGTGTTTAGCAATACATTAGGAACACATTTGAATCCAAAATTAAGCTACAACCTGATCAAAACTTCCTTTGGGGTGTCCTTATTTGTAAAATTTCTATAAAAGTATAACAAAATATTTTTGGTTAATTGTGAACATTTTGTGTGAGTGTGTGTGTGTTGGTTTCAGTTTGACTGATTGAAGTCCACATACCATTACTCTTAAAAGCAAAAAGCACACCTCCGGTCTGACTCATACGCCAGTTCTCATTAAACCTACAGAGACACACACATACATTCTCAAATACAGAGCTGTGGATTTCCAGCACATCAGTATTGCAGAAAGCCATCATATAATGGTTCTGTTTAAAGATATGTATGGGAACTAGAAAAGAAACATACTGTGTGTGTCAGGAAAGGAGAACTGGCCTTTTTTTAAATAGCGCTGGAAACAATCATCTTACTGGACTAATTTTCCGCATAGTTTATGGTGATGTAGACTTCTAGTTCCATACAGCAATTTAAATACATTTATTTTGTAAAGCATTTCAAAAACAGATATATATTAAAAATAGAATTAGCATTCTAGCATATATTTGGCTATTTAAATTTGGAATACTGTATGTAGCATAAAAAACACTATAAATTCTTTACAGCTTAGTGATTAATAACACGCAACATATCTGAGAAAGTGTGAGAGAAATGTGCAAGAACATGTCTGCATGTGCGGCAGAAGCTTTAGATGTTATTTGAGGTATGTCAGCTGTGAGATGACAAGTGGTGGATTGGAGGAGTTTCCTGCACTGATTACATCAGTTATCACCTTCGCACCCCATCAAATGTGTGTGAAAATCACTTATCAGGCACGTCTTCACGTTTTAGTGCCTATGTGTGCTGGAGTGAATAGAAGAGATACATAAGGGAGAAACCATGTTTTTAGGTGCTATCTTGCAATCTGTAGCTGTAGCTGCATGTTTCCCTTGCAAAAAAGGCCAAAATAATTAGCTTCCTGTGTTGGTCCTAAAACCTGCTGGCTATATACCAGGAACTGCTCCTCACACCAAATGTGAAAATATGATGTACTTTATTCAACACGTCTTCTGACCACTACAGCTTGTGATAGAATTGTTAAACATATAATATACTCATAAACTTAATATCCACAATAATCAGCAAATCTGATTAAGCGCAGATTGTGTATTAATGTCTGTTATTGTTTGCGTTTCTGAAGGAGAGCCACAGAAGCTCTTGTTGAGCAGTGACTAGGCACTAACATAAACTCTTATAGCTATCCTACTGTGGTGCTGGAATATATTACCTTGCACCTTTTGATTGATTGCGGTGTTCTGTGTTCTACTGAGTTTATGATAACCCTGACATTTACATCCCATGGAAATGAGGTGGAAATAGCTATAGCCTCTGATTGGTTGAATGCAGTACATTAAAAATAGTTGTTTAAATAGTTGATTTTTTGAAAACTTCCTGAGCAAAGATTGCAGGACTTGGTTTCATGCTGAGTTCACAGATTTATTATGTTTAAATGATTTAGGCAGAAACCTTTTGCCAATTCAAGCAAGTATAACCTATTTTCATACTATATTTCCATCTCAACTGTCATTAGAGGTACTTTCAAATGCAAACACACAAAATCATATTTTTGGGCTAAATTACTTTCCTTTGATGAGTGGTTTGTCCCACCACATCATGTACTGTCTGTTCAGTGACCTTCATCCAAAAGTATTCCTCCTGCATATTCATATCCACAGCAACATTAACATTGCAGCTATAAAATATGTATGCCGTATGAAGCAGAGTGCAATAGTTGCCCTTTCACATCCAGAGTCACTGAGGAGGGAGGTCAGGGAGTCTTTCATGAAAAGTTTGGAAAGTTTTTGTAAGGCTTTTGTGTCAGAATGTTGTAGGAGAACAAAGTAGTTCCAGACTTGATAGAAAAAAATAGAATAGAAAAAGTGGGGGTGGGGGAGAGAGTGAGCAGCTAAAGGCAGACTGGTGTCTCTACACCAGCAAGAGAAAATCATAGAGATTTTTTGGACTGTGGACTTTGATTTAGACTGAAACTAAATCTATCCAGAGTTATTTAGAGCCTGATATAAATCAGATTTGGAACATAAAGTCTTTCAAAGACTGAATAGAGGATATTAAACCTGTTTTATCAAGACCTGTTCTAATTTTACGATTTAGAGGCTGATCCGAATTGATCCTGCATTGATCCTGCAACAGATCTTGAAATTGTGGAAAGCCACATCCGGCTATTATTTTTACAATGAATGACCCTTTTATTGATTTCCATGGAATCCTTGGACTGCATAATGAAAATATGTGAAACAGTTAAAATAAAAAAAAATATACATAGTATGCAAAAATTTAAATAATTTAATTTAAATTCACCTAAAGTGTCTGTATTCTGTTGTTTGTTGGGGGAGGGGGATGGGGGGTTTAGTGGGAGGATAATGAGGGTGTAAAAACAGGTCACCACATTGCATCATGGGATGGTAGGGGTGTATTTTACTGTGCTACAGCGTATGTCACCTTGAATGTGTGTCTGTGATTAAATCTATATTCACCATTATAATATAGATACAGGTACACAGAAATGTATGCAAAAGAATGGCTGGGCATGTGTGTTGATGGAATTAGGCATTGTTATGTTGCAAACTAAGTTTCTGTGTCAAATTGCACAAAGATGATCTAATGGCTTAATCAAACACACACACCATCACATTCTTGTCCTGTTTTGGCCTGTTTTTTATGTATTCCGTGTATATCTCCTCTCATGTGTTTCTGTTATTAAAAGTATCTTTTGAGATTATGTTTGCAATTTATTTGACTACTCCCACAACACACTGACATACTTATCACAACATACACATGAACAGACATACTATCATGCATTTCCATGCCTATACAAACAAAAAGCTAAAACATCATGAAATAAGTACTGCATCTTGACAAATTACAGAAGTGGTGTCATAAATATTATAAAGGCCAGAATCAAATTTCAGAGTGAACAAATTAAAGTTCTCTACTGATTTTCTATTAATCAAACAAGACAGCTCTATAAACCCTGCTTTTTGAACACTGGGTCAGTCACAACCCCAGTTTACAGCTGTCAAAGTTGATTGATTGTCTGCTTGTTTTAATGTCTTTTACCCTTCACCATTGCACCTTTTATCAAAACCAACTGTTTTCATTGTTAATTCCAGACCTTATGATGAATGTGGAATAACCATTCTAATATCCTCTGGTTACAGTCATGGCCTGGAACAGGGGTAGAGTTTGGGATATTAACTTGAGTGACCCTACCCAGAGTAAGGTCATGTAAGATAACAACAAAAATATACATTTAATAAAAATGATTAATAATTAACTAAAATATCTCAAATAATGACTTAAACACAAAACAACAGAAACATGGAAACATGAGAGACAATAAAAAGAAACTGAGTACTAAAGTGAAAGTAAGATGTTTTTGTCAGATATGGTAACCCATACCCAAAATGTGACCACTGCATTTAATTCATCACTGGTGATTTTTTCATCTTGACTAGTTGGATCAGGTGTGTTTTATTAAGGAACGAACCAGAGGGTGGGACATAAACAAGGCTGGAGAATAGCTCCATATCCAAAACAATGACTACTGGCTAAGAGGTGGGAGCAACAGCAGACCCCTGCTCAGGACTAAACTGGCATATTGTGGCAGGGCATCACACTGTAGGCCTCACATACCTACACATATACATACCTTGCATATTGTGAGGGGAGAACCACAGCCCATGGGGACCAACTTGCAAAACTCAGAGAGGGTGCAGAGAAGGTGGCCTGGAAAGTATGTAAGACAGTTTAAAAATGCTGTGGTGCGGTCCTTGAGGCAATGCTCCTCCTGGTCCAGAGAAACAGTTTCACTATTTAATCCATTATAAGATCAGTCCTGTCAGGGTACGTGGGAGTATTACAATGAAATATAATATTAAAATTATACTTTTAAAAAACAAAACTCAGGAACTAACAAAGAACTAAGTAATTGGGAACTAAGGGTGTACTTATCCTAGACATGTCTGTCTTGAACCATGCCCAAGCGAGATTGTTAAAGAAAGACAACAAGAGCACTTATACTTGACTCACGTGCCTCTGGAGTGCTTTCCGATTCATTTTCTGATTCAAGTTGATAAATATCCTGTTAAGCCTGTTAAAAAAAAACGATTCACATGCTCTGTACAGAGCATTCAGAAAGTATTCACTTTCATAAGTTTTGTTATGATGCAGCCTGATATAACAATCGCTTAAATTCATTTTTTATTAATTTGCCCCATATACAACAAAGTTTAAGCACAATTTTAGAAATGTCTGTAAATCATATAATTAATGCTCAATGTTGAGGGATATTGTCATGTTTTAAAATGAACCTTTGGCCCAATCAGAGTTTCTGAGTGCGGTGAAACAGGGTTATCATTGGGGGCATTGGTGTACTTTGCCCCACTCAATCCCTGCTGCTGAAAAACACCCCTACAGCACGGTGCTGCTATCACCATGCTTCCCTGTTGGGATGGTATTGGTGATGAACAATGCGTGGTTCTCCAGACACATCATTTTGAATTGAGACCAACCAGTTTAACTTTAATTTAATCCGAGTCTTGTTCCTAACAGTCTGAGAGTCCTTCATGTGTTTATTTTGCAAGCTTCAAATGGTTTTTGTGTCTTTTTTTAAGGATATGCTTCAGTTTGGCTATTCTGCCAGCCAAGTTCACTAGAGAGATGCGGTAATAGTTGTCCTTATGGGACTTTGTCCCATCTACACCCAGAATCTTCAGTTAAAATTTCTCAAAACCACATTGTCTTTTTTCTCAGGCACAATTTGGCAGATTTACTTTGAGTTTGCAGTATTCAGGATTGTGTCATAGCGTGCAAGAAGTGTGTGATGGTGCCAATGTATTTGCATGTGATTCAGTGTGTAATAGCATTTAGTTATGTTGAGAGATTGAAGCAATAAGGCAAATAGTTTTGGCCTTAAGCATAAACTAAATCTACAGTATTATCCCAATGTTTTGAGACTACTGTTCTTCTTTATGGCATACTGTGTGAGTGTGCGTGTGTGTCTTTCCCTCTGTGTGTGTGTAAACCAGTTTCCAGCCCGCGAGAGCAGGTTGGGTCAGTTTCACATATTTACCTGCCTACTGGCTTAGCCCTGCCTCTTCCTGTATCAGGTGTTTGTATGTGTGCTTCATAAGTTAGTGTCCCATAGTGTGTTAGGATGGCTGGGGGCCTTTAAAAAAATTTTCACTTAAGGACCACCAGGACAAATCTCACACTGTTCTGGATCCCATTCAAAACCACCAGGCAATTTTAAACGTGGTCATAGGGACAAAGTTTCTCTTTTACTTTCCTTCACTCACTCGTTCTCTCGCCGTCTCATTTTCCCTCAGCCAGGGAGGTTGGATTACCTGTTCAGGTAAGCAAATACAATTTACCTACGCTTCAGAACACAGAGATTTTTATGATGGTTCTTATATAGTTGCCTCGGCACAGATCTGCGTTTGTAATGTTTACAGCATATATAAAGATCTACAGCAACTGTGTTAGTTTGTGTAAGTTTGTGTCAGCAGTTTTGGTCATTATTGGTGATTTAGCCGGTGAAAAAAAACACAGCAACCTGTCAGAGTACATGCAAGTTTGTGTGCGTATGTACACGTGAATACAAACACACTTATTGTGTTCACTTTTCCTTAGTTCATATCTTTATTGAACAGCACTTTATATTTGGCTAATTATTATTTGTAGTTTGGACAGTAATAGGAGATTGTATGTGCTGATCATGAATCTTTACAAAATACTGGTGTTTTTATAAACTGCATTTTTATAAAGTGTATAAATAAAGTTATACTGATAGATTGTTATATAAGGAATAGGTGACTTTTCAATGATATATGCTTCTACCAGACAGAAGAAAAGAAGAAACTGGGTGAGTTGGAAGAGAAAGATGAGAGAAGTTGGTGGAAAAAGACGATTAAAAACAGAAGAGGGGGAGTCCATATGTTAATTTACATATGGACTCTTATGTAATGTTCCACACGCTACACTGGAAGACACTTTGATGTAGTTCGGCTTCTCTGTCCTACATAGCAGACACACACTTGTTTAACTGTCTCAGTGTCTTTCAAGCACATTCAAAAATATACAAAACAACAAAGGTTAATCTTGCATGCAGTGTTGCTCATTATTATCCATCAATTCCTCTGTATTGTCATTACTCGGGCAATAATCAGTTATGGTTTAGTTGTACTGCATTATTCATTAGTCCCAGAGCAGCTTGTTGGGTCTTTAATTTTGTTTTCGCTCTGGGTTTATCAGTACAGAGTGGGCATCCTGAGAATCAGGAATGCTGTAGAACGTACTTCTACAACAAGTCTGAACAGAGCATAGTGAAGTCAAAAACAGATTTAAAAGCATTGAAAGGAAACAATCCACCCTGAGCTTTTTTCCTAAAGCATGTTAGTCTATTTTCAAAAATAATGGCAATGCCTTTAGGCTGAGATGTTGTCTTTTTCAATTATATAATGTTTTCATTGCAGAGAAATACAAGAACCAAAATGAGAATCATTTATAGAATTGATTGATTTTTTAGTGAAGAAATGAAAAGAATCTTAAGATGCATAATGAAAAATAAATCTAAGAGTTATACTGACCATGTTAGCTCCACACTTTGAAATATTCTTAAGTCATGCTGGGACAATGGATCATCAGGATCATCACACACACTAAGGTTTATGGGAAAGTATGTGTTTGTCTATAGTTACAGATCATTACAGATCATTAAGTGTTACACAAACATTAAATCAGTAAGACAAACTAAATCTGTGTGTGTGTGTCTGTGTGTGTGTCTGTGTGTGTTTCATAAGGTTTCAATGAAAGATATTTTCAGCATATATCAATCAATCCACTGGATCTAAGGTCAGAAGCTGAACTGTTTATGTAATATGCATGTGTGCATATCTTTCCTTTTATTGTGCCATTGATTAACATTCTCTTAGTATTCTCCTGCCACAAAACTATTTTCTATTGGGCCAAAGGTCAATACAGAAACAATATAATCTCCCCAGAGGGAATACTGAGAGAGGGAGAGAGAGTGCAAAATTGCCAAATCAGGTAATACAGTAAGTCATTCTATTTGTTTATGGCAATTGTTTTCCAACAAAAGTGCTTCTGAAATCAAGGAGACAAAGAAAATGGAAAAATCAGATTAAATGAGAGCTGCTAGGCTGTGGTGTGTGTGTGTGTGGGGGGGGTTCCTTTTTTAAACATTATAAAATGTAAAGTTATATAGAGTATATATACAGTACATACAGTTCAGTAGTTTGTCCTCTGCAAGACTGCAGACAGAATTTTTATAGCTGCAATAACACTCCTACTGCACTTCAAACAAACAATTGTGTGTAATAGAACAGGTGTGGTAATGTACTCTGATCTCAAGAACACTCTGACCGCTAGTTTTCATTGACAGAATAAAGTGCACGTGTTTAAAACACAGCTTCACACACACCGGCCTTCAAGCTTTATCAGATGCAATTGTTTTCACACTAAGACAATGGCATTCATTAAACTCATTTAATATTTTATAAAATATATTTGAAAAAGATTAATTTCAAGACTTATTAATATCTTTTTAAAATATATATTTTATAGATATAATATTTTCAGTAAATTGTAGTATAAAGTAGATTCTAGGCAATATATACATATATATGTGTGTGTGTGTTTTCTAAATTAAGCAGCAGGCCCAAGTTGAAGTCAGGCTCAAGTTGCTGAAGTCCAAAACTTCCATAAAAAAAGCAAGATGGTGGTTGTCATGCTAAAAAAACTTCCCCTGTAAAACATGATCTAATCTCAGCATTCCTCATTTTTACTGCCAAATACAAAATTACTTATCTCTCTCCAGCTGCGTTTGTTCTGAATCTCAGGTAAAATATTGATATTTCTGTTGCCAGTTGAATATAACATGAGCTTTGGCATATCCGTCAGCCAACACAGGAGAGTAAAAATAGAATGAGAGTAATGGGCTGAATATAAAAGTAATTTGTCCTTTTGATAAAGTGTGAACATGCCTTTAGGTGTGTATGCCTGCCTTTCGAGCAAACAAGACACACCCGTTTTTCATAGTTGAATTTCCTTTATATTTTTGTGCTTTTCCCATACAGGTGGATGGGACACACCAAACCCCTTCACCACAAAGAATCACAACCTGTTTTGGCAACTTCAAATCTCTAAGCCTGCAAATGAGTGATCTGGAAGAGGCATGCGCTGTGGCGATGCTAGATTGTGCAACAGGGGGCAGTCCCACTTCTCCTCCACCTGATCTATGCCATGTCTGTGGACAACGACACCAGCAGGAGGAGAACCATGAATATACCTACAAAGAAGAGGTGGATGATGACCTCATGTGTCACATCTGCCTCCAGCCTTTAATACGGCCCCTGGACACACCCTGTGGTCACACCTACTGCCAGGAGTGTCTGACAAACTTTCTTTTGGAGAGTGACTTTTGCCCAGTGGACCGCACACCACTAATGCTGCAGACCTGCCGCAAATCAAGTCTGCTGGTCCACAAACTTCTGGATAAACTGATGGTGTCCTGCCCCTTTACTGAACACTGTACAGAGGTTCTAGCCCGGGGAGAAGTGGAGGGGCACATTAGAAACAGGTGAGAAACTTCCCAGAGATATCTTTGATGTTGTCAATATGCAATACCAGTTGAGTTATAGGAGCTAGCCTGACCCTAGTGCAACCTCAATTCTTACTGTTTATCAAGAATGTTATTCAACCTCTAGAGACAACAAGGATGTTAATCTAGGATCATGGTTTATCTGGTTAGATCATGTTAAGTCTGCATCACAATACTGTGACAGTTATCAAAGGACAGTATCTGAGGGAAGGATCATCTATGATTTTAAATTTTCCATCTTAAATATTTGTTTTTCACTTTAAAAGACATTTACCATACTCACCATCCAACATCTTAAACTGTTCGTTACAACACATTTTTAACAGTTTAAAATATATTTTAGGAGTCCTCAAATATCTGTATGTCTGTATTTATAGAGATCCGTGTTTGAGGGAAACATGGAGGCTTGAAATTACACAGTTATTGAATAGGATACAATTTGATTTCTTTGCTTTCGTAGTCATTGTTTGATACAGCTGTACTGATGTGTAAAATTTAGATTTCGGTTTCTCATTGGTATTCCAAATTAGTCAGTTATTCATTATCATTATCATATTCATTATCATTATCATTATCAAAAGACTCTTGTCAGTAATTCTTTTCAATAAAAGACATGTGTCAAGCACATCTTTGTTTGTTTACCCCACTTCTCAGAGGTAGAACCCTCAAAATGACCTCTGTTTAACAAACTGAGATATCTTTCACTTCAGTGCCTTTGGGAACTATATGCCAACTAATGTTTTTCATAAGAACATTGACTTGCTCTCTCCATGATGACTCGCTCTCTCCAAGATGGTGGAGTCTATTTAGTTTCTGTGGACTGTATCTAAATCATTAGCGCTCCACAGGCCTGAGGGCCTCTGTTGAAATTTATTGCACTTTGTTACTCGTGTTAATGGAAAGTTTTCCTCTGATTTAAAATTCCACTTATGGAAACATAATCAACTTGCCATTTTCTCCATTAAATCAAAAAACCCCACACATGCTTCTTTCTATTCTTGTTCTTTTATGCCCTCCCACATCCCCACTTATACTGGACTCTTGGGTTCTCAGATCATCTTTCTTTGTCTTTCTGTTTCTCTCCTTTATTTCCCCAACATGGTTTGGAAGCTGGTGTCCTTAGTTGGACCAGGACTGTAAAGTGGGACGTCATTCAGAATGGGATGGGACCTAAATGGAACAGACATTTCTGTGTAAGAATGGCCTTTCTTGCTTTTGTCTGTCAGCTTGTGTTTTTTGATTTGTGACGGCATGCAATGTTGTAAAATTGCATTTGCAATGTCAACATTGTGGGTTTGATTAGACACACTGATAAAATAAATAGCGTCAATGTATTTGAATTGCGCCTTAAACCTACTAACTGAGTTACATCTTACATTTATGCATTTGCCAGACGCTTTAATCCAAAGCAATTTACACTATATTCAAGTTATACATTTTTACCAGTACATGTGCTCCCTGGGCATCAAACCCACAACCCTTGCGCTGCTAACACACGGCTCTACCAGCTGAGCTATACATGAGCCCTTTCTTTCAGTGACAGCTTCTACAGATTACGTCTGTGTCCCAGCATTTGTGGTCATGTGATGTTATGCCATAAAGCTTCCACTGCACTGGTGACTCATTACAGTGTGGAGAGATCTAGTTAGCTTTTGGTGGATACATTGATAGTTTCTTGTCATTGTGTTCGTAAATTGGGTGTGCTTTAAAGCTGTTTTTTGTTTAATGTAGAAACTTGTATAGCGCATGTTGTCTATTATTTTGTGTTTGTAGTGTAGCATGTGCAGATGCACTTTTCACACAAGTGTGTGTTCTTGTGTTAGCAGTTTGGTGCTGTATAGGCTTAATCAGGGGGAGAAGGGAATGACTGCCTTAGACAGTACATGAAAACATATGTATTGATGGCACCACATAATATACTGGTACCAAATCATATCATTATTGAAAGTTTGTGGACTTCTAACCTCATAGCCCTTTTTGTCTGATTTTGTATTCATGTAATGTATTATGTTTAAGTTACGATTTTCTGTCTCTCCATCTGACTATATATTCTCCACATGTCTATCCCCCACCCCCTACACACACGTACACATAAACACACCACCACTCTTCATTGCTGAATGAACCGTTAATCCAAAGAGGGGGGTGGTTTTGGCTATGAACTCTACCATTGATGCATTAGGGCAATGATAGATAGACCATCCAAGCCCATACCTTCCCCCTCTCTCTTATCACAGATGGTTTCCTCCATCTCTCTCTCTTTCAGCAGAGCCTGCTGCAGTATAAGTCACTGTGTTGCTACTCTCACATATAGTCTCTCTCCATCTCTCTCTCGCAGTCACAGCAGCATGTGGGCTCATGAGCATAAATCCTTTTATTCTTGGATGATGCCCAGCACAGATTAGACTGCATCGCAACCATCATATCCAACCAGCGTGCCAGCAAGCTCTGTTCTCCAGGTTCCTCCTGTCCTTCTACTTCACAACTCTGCTTTCTTCTCAGCTTCAGTTGTGCACCTGCGCTCACTCTAGACGCTGTTCCTGCCTGCTCTTCTTTCTTCATCCTGCTCTCTGCACATTTCTGCTGGCAGCGTTCCCAGTCTTACTTACTGTGTACTGCTGCTAATATCTCTGCTGCTGAGATGACCATGCTAGAAGCCTGAGGGAGCCAAGAACAGAGAAAAGTGAAGACGCAGAGAAACAAAACAAAAAGGAAGAATAGGTTATTTACTTGAGGAAAAGGAGGGAGGGGGGGGTTGGTAACATTGTAGAGGTGTAGAGGCAAGTGACAGAAGAGGGGAAGAGGGATAGGAAAGTCTGCATTCAACCCAGAAAAGAGAAAAAAGCAAAATAAAAAAGAGAAAGAAGCTTGGGAGCCCTGGAGAGACGGGGTCATGAAGGCTTTGCTACTGTTGGTTCTGCCCTGGCTTAGTCCAGCAAACTACACTGATAATGTGGGCAACCTGCATATCCTCTACTCAGAACTGTAAGTAACACACACATTAAGTCAATGCAATTTGTGTGTGTATGTGGTGTGTGTCCTGTGTTAGAGCCTTATGTGTAGCCTGATGTTCTCACTGTGAAGTCAGACTGTACCCCATCCTGCCCCGCACTGCGTGCAGCTTGTTACGTGTGTAAATTTGTGTGTGTGCATCAATAAATCCATTAATTCACAAAGGTATGTGTAAAACTAAAATCATAAATGACCCTGACCCTAAGATAAATTTTAATATTTTGGTGTGCACACCTGTGTGTTTGGTCATAATTGTGTTTAGTATGCTGTGTGTTTTTGTGTTCATAAGTTTCCAGACGTATCATTGGTTTTTAGTATGATGTTTTGAATGGAAGTCATTGTTTGTTATCATGATGTTTTGCAGTGGTTGTGTAACTGGGGCTGGTTTTTTTGTGATTAGAGTTGCTGTGCCTTGAAGCAGGTTCTGTTTTGATGCGACCAAACAGTGCGGGACAAAGCAGCATGGCAGAAACAACCTAGTGTGCATGTTTTCATGCAGGTGCATTTTCACATCAAGAAGTCAGGCGAAATTCACTATTACTTAAATTAAATATTATATAGGTGTTTTACTTATATACATATATCATATACACTTATGGAAAAAGAACTGAATGTACAACAGACACACACACACACACACACACACACACAGGATCACCACACCATTGAGAAAGACGGAACACAGTTGCTCATACCATTACACATAGAAACTTACTGCATCTTCTGCAGCATATTTAATCACTCTCAGACTCACATGGTAAATAAAAACATTCAAGCTGAACTCAAAATCACAACATATTCCTTAACAGAAAAATACACAACACATGCTGCAGTCATTTAACATGCAGTCATTATGGACACACTTTGTGCGTGGCAATATTTTCAAGATGTGTGCATGTTTGTTTGGTTGAAAGCTGGTTACAATGATCACAGGACACAGGAGCAGAAACACAACTGCATTGTGTGTGACAGCTTTGCCGTATAGTAGGAAAGACTGGCACAGCTGCAACACTTTTTATCAGTCAGTTTGTTTTGGAAAGCCAAAATTGTAATACAGTAAACCCACATCTATCAGCTGCCCACCCACAATGCTGTACCGTGTACATAAGCACATTTATACTTGAATAGACAGTCAAATGTTACAGCTGACCCTACTACAGTCGCAGCAGTCACCGGGGCGGATAGAATGAGGGCGATACCTGACTAATAAAACGGGTCTTTATAAATGACAATTTTGGTATGTTATAATGACCAGCTTTTCCATCAGTGTTGACATTGGTCACAAACTTGCTCTGCTGGTTTGACACAATGGCTTTGACAACTGTCAGAAGCTAAGAAAACTGATTAAACTGATATGCAGAGATCCTGCTGTGATTTCATAAAGCAGGAGTTTGAGTGGCGCCATGGATAAGGTTGGTCACAGAATGTGTGTTTGGCGTGAAATATGGTTTTCTGACGTGAAATATGGTATCTTCTCATACAGTATTTTGGTACTGCAATTATATTTGAAAACTTTATTATTATTTATTGTTATTGCTTACAGCATTCCATCTGTAAAGCCACCATTGCCCTTTACCATCCCCTTTAGATTATCAATGCTGTGTATTACATAAAGCTTATCATGCAAATATAATATTATCTGCTTATGATATTATACAAACTACAAATAATGGTGATTGGCCAATCAGGACTCAACGCACAAGCTCACGCACATTCTTCTCATTTTTCGAGCATTTCAAAAAAGCAAGGGTTCAGCTTTAAACATTTCATAAAATGAAGAGAACATTATGTATGATATTAATTTGATTAGTGTTTAAAGACGTTCTCATAGCATTAACATTATTTATGTGTATTGCATTATCTATTCCACTCCATTCACCCGGTTATTTTCTTCTTTGTTCTAATCACACGCAACACGATGCAATAAAAGGAATCTTTTCCATGTTAATCAAAGGTTTTGTTCTAACCAGTCCTAACAAGAGAGGTGCAACAGATTCTGTTTTTAAATTGTTTCTCACGGCTGATATCATATTTGCATCATATTAAGTGGTATTTAATTGGTTAATTGAGTTATTTTATTTATTTATTATTTATTGTGTGCATCATGGATAGTTTATAAAACAATAATGCTTAAAATCATAATTGTTGCCCTACACTGTAAAAAGTCATTATCTTCTACTTAAAACATTAATCATTAAATGTACTTTAACGAATGACTAGCTGCTTTTTATAGCAACTTGTAGAGTAGCGAATTACTTTTAAAGAAGAGTAGCTTAACTGTATTGCTTGTAGCTTGTCAAAGTACATTTTCAGAGTAGCTTTCTTAAAGCTGATATGACTTTGTGCTTCACATAAAATTTTCGGCAGTGTAAAAAAAGTTAAATTCATTTTAACATAAATATTTGTCAAAAGGAATGGTCACAGTGGCTGACAGTGTGCAATATGAATATTGTCACTGTAGCTCATTCTTGATTGAAGTAATAAACCCTTTTGCAACTGCCCTGTGTTGTAACCGTCCCTGTTCTTCCCTACAATAGACAGCATTACAAATCCTCTGTCCTCACTAGACTGTCTAGACTGTAAACACAACACAATCCGCATGCACACTAGTTTAAACATCATACTAAATAAAGCAAGGAGAGAGGATTGGAGTTGAAGAGGGCATTGAGGTGCCTTCAGAGAGGGGGAATGGGGTGACCAGAGATGAATGAGAGAATGATGAGGAGACATGGACAGATAAGGTAATTTCCTGGACCATCTGTCTGGGAGTTTATTTGGCTGTGATCTAAAAAAATGAGCTCTTTCTTTCTGTGTATTTGGGTCAGCATGTGAGTTATGTTTATATGATTTATATCCATGTGTTTGTGAATCTAAGTGTCACTGGTAGATGTACCATCTGCACTAAAATGGGCAGAATTGGAAAAAGAAGAAAAAGAAATAGAATAGACAGGTGTCACACATGTGTAGTTGCTCTTTTGATTGGCTGAATGAAGAGTGGTTGCCCAGTTGCTTATCTTCGTTCTATATAATGACAGAAACCTTCTATTCTCATCTTTCATGCCCTGTCTGCCTCTTCCTTACATATACACACACAAACACTAACCCTTTTTTTGGCAGTTGTCTTTGCCCAGAATATCTCTTCATTTTATTATATATCAATATCTGTTCTTTTTAGATTTTTCTCTGTCTGTGAGTTTCCAGCACAGTGGAGTTTCTCACCACAGATGTCTCTGTGGTGCTCAGCTGCACATTTATTTATGGATTTAACAGTGATACAGTACATATTTTATCATGCTCACCCTACAATCAATTACACATGCATTAGGTTATAGATTTTTGTCAAGTAGCATTATTAACTGAACTCTGGATGTGCCTTTTTCGCGTGATCTGTCATTCGCGTGCTGATATCACAGAATTAAAAAGAAGCTTGGTACATGTATCAGCTTTTTCAATTGGTTAAAACCTTGTTTTAGCGCAGTGGTTTACTGACAGGTGTGTAGGCAGTGTTTCACTGTTGTTCTGTTCTGGGACTACAAATTGTTCTGGGACTACAAATTACTACAAATACAATTTGTTTACATGCATTTTTAACTATCATACAATGTGTTTTATACACTTATTTTTGGTGCTGTTCATTTATGAATGGATCAAAATGGAGGATGATACGTGGTGTAAACAGCGCTTGTTTATTGTGTATGTGTGTGTGTGTGTTAAATGCTTTGATTAGTTTTTCTTCCATCCTGCCAGCACTGATATCCTGGCTGCTTGATCTCTGCTGATGCTGCCCTTGTCCTTTTGAATACACACACTCTCTCTCTCTCTCTCTCTCTCTCTCTTTACCTCTCTTTCCCGTGTTCTCTCTTATTTACTTTCTTCTGTTTGCTTTGGAATGGTTAATTTGACTTTGAATTAACATTAGTCCTCACTTTGGACAGTTGCCGATGTGTAGATGTGCAAACGTAGTGTGTCTGTGTTCCTGTAGCTCAATGGATAGAGCATTGTGTTAGCAGCACAAAGGTTGTGGATTTGATCCCAGGGAACACAAGCACTGATAAAAATGTTAACCTAATTTCATTGTAAGTTACTTTAGATAAAAGCATCTGCCAAATAAATGTTGATGTAAAAAAGATGTTTGATATATTTGTGTGTTATCAGGAGAACAATACACAGGAAATCAACATCACTCCCAAAATATTGTAATTTAATACCAAGAAGCAATGATATTGATATGTAGCTGTATCTTGTGCCTTGAGGTATGCTAAAATTTCTCATTTTTGTTTGATGTTGGATATGTCTGTATAAGCTTTAAATAGTGGTATGTCAGTAAAATACAACAGTTACACAACTGTATGTCATTAATATGAAAACATTGAAGTGCTTTTGAAATGGGTCTGTTCATATTTCACACTTTTTAAACCTTTGGAAAGGTTTCATACAGATGCATGCAAATGTCTTTGGCCCTTGCATGACTCACATTGTTTTTTGAATGCTGCAAGCATTGCGTTTTTTAAGCTGCCATGTCAAGTTGAAAACACTCTCCTGCATTCAGTTTCATTCTGTTGCACTTTGTCTGACTGTTTTTTTAATGCAAAAATGTGTCTTACGTAAACACCACCTAAAAACATAGGTGATCTATAACCAGCCTAATTCAGGGCTTTCTTAGGATAGTATAGTGATCAGGCAGCTATGATTTTGATGTACATACTACTGCTTGGTTTACATTTTGCTCAAGTGTGTGTGTGTTTGTGTTTGGTTGGATGCCTCTGGTGAGAAAGCAACGTGTCGTCATCTGAGTGACGCGTGTATAGTGAAAAAAACAGAGCCATAGCTATGGGCCTTGTGTTGCCATGATGACTATTTTCATGCACAGTGAGCGGAAGGCCGATGAACGTATGCTTGAGTGGTTTGTCCTGCGGTTCATTCAGTGACCGCATAACCCATCTACTCATCTATGCCAAGACAAAAACAACATGCTGTGAAGAGCAAAGAATTATGGGAACATTTCACAATTCATTATTTCTCTATAACATGCAGCTGAGAATATTTATATACACACAAAAAATCTTTTTGTTTTTGGTGAGTGAAAAATCACACATCAATTTTTTTAAAATATAACATTATTTATATTTAGGTAGATTTATACATTTAATGCATATATTTGGTCAGCCGGCATTGTTTGGGCATTGAACCCACAATCTTGTTGAAAGTAGCATCACATTCAACCAGTTAACTACAGGATAACTTGTTAACTATTTATGTTTAATATCATTTCTTACAAAACCGTGCTGCATATCTTTGTTTAGTGTAAGACTGCAAAAAAAACTACTAGCGAACATCACAGTCTCCTCTAGAGTAAAACACTGTCAAGTCTCCAAGCTCCTCATCCACAGAGCAGAAGTTTAACAGGACATTGTACGTTCTCGCCTAAATGTCTTTTCTGCAGTTTCTCTGCAGTTGTTCTGCATCCTCTATTCCTCAGGTGGTTGATGATGATGAGCAGAAAGAGGAAAAACATTGTTGCTAATTCAACACTTTAGCTGCATCTGAGACAGGGAATTGGCAGAGATCTTTTCTATGCTCAGCACCTGAGCTCAGGACCGTATCTGCACCTGGACCAGCTGCTCATTCGCCATTTTCCTTCTTAAGAAAGAACACAGGATTCCAACAGCATATGGAAAAGGATTTGTATTAGAAATAGATAAAGATTAGCAAGAGTAGATGGTGAGCCATTAAATACTCATCCCATACCAAACATTCATTTTTTGTAGCACACAAGGAGTCACAGTAGCTTTGTGACTCCATCCATTAAGATGGAGTCACATCCATTATGTCCATCCATTAAGAGTGTGCCCCACCTATGCCTGAGATGCTGGCATAGCCTCCAGCCCCCCTGTGATTCTGAAAAGGTAAAGCGAGTTTGGGTTTTGAGTTTGTCTACATTAATTCTGCAACTTAAATATAAAAGTACAAAATCATTTTGGAAGCTGAAACTGGTACTGAAACTCCTCTTAACTTAAAGATCTGGTGGCCACAAGCCCTCAGCCTGAATAGGCATCACACTTCTGTATCAGTGTAATAGATGTTGTTTTTAAAACCACATAGGCCTATATGTGTAGATCTGGGAAACTAGGCCATACAGAGCTACTGTGAATAAACACACATAGATTCTTTAGATTCTTTGGCTAGATGTATATTTAAACCTCCAGTCATCATTTTAATGCACACACTGGTATGGTACACAGAACCACACACACACCTCACATGCATCCACTGGGAAACTAAGCCATGTACCTGTTTAATTAATTTGCACAGGTTTGTCACTGCTGTCCTTGACTAGCTGTGACTGAGTTTGTGCAGTCACACAATAGCACAACACAAAAATGGATCACACACAGGGGTCAAACTTCAAGTCTAAAAGACCAGGTCAGTTGTATCTAATGGTACAAGGTGCACGCAGGTCTTAATGTTAACTACTCAGGGCAAAGATAAAACACACTCCAGCTTTACAGTATTTCCTTATACTGCCTTGAACACATTGGAAAAATAAAGCAGATCACTGTCCCAATCCCACATAGAGAGGAAGAGACAGACAGAGAGAGAATGAGAGTGCAATAAAGTCAATCCGGTTGCTCAGTTGGGGGGTGGTGGAGGGATGAACATAAATCTGCTGCTGTCTTCCATCAACTGGTCTCATCAAAGAAAAAGATAACTGGACAAATGGGGGGAGGAGTATAAATGTGAATAAGTACAAAAAAAACTAAACAAGAAAGCAAAAGGGGTTGTATCACAGCCTATAGGAAGAGAAAGGTGAGGTGGTGGAGAGACATAGGGCCAATTTAACTGTACTTGCAGATTGCCCCTATAATGTCATTGGTTGGCTGAGTGGTTTACGTGATACAGTTTCATAGGATAGGAAAGAGTACAAGGAACCTGTTCTCGTGTCAGTGTGTATGCTTGGTATTTAAATATGTGATGTAAGCCTTCACGTGCAAGGGACTTCACTTTCTCTCTGGATGTGTCAATGTAGCAAACACTGGGATAACTCTGCAATACATCTAGTCAGAAATCAGTCTTCATTGAGACACCATCACCAGTTTTTCTGTGTACTGTGTCTGTTTCATTTAATGTTTAATTACTTTCTCTTATTCCAGCATAATTTGTCAGGACATTGTAAATACTGTGAATATGATTCAATATTTTTTCTTGCCTGCTGTATTCCTGTAGCTCAACTGATTTTGCATTGCGTTAGCAGCACAAGTTATTGGTTTGGTCCCATGGAATACAAGTACTGATAAAGATGTATACCTTGAAAGTAAATGTGTTACACTATCCTATTATATATATATCCTATATACTGCTATATATTCTATATACTATTTTAACTTGTATGAAAATACAAGTTGTAGCCTTTAACTTGTAGCCTTCCTGTTAGCTCAACTGGTAGAGCATTGCATTAACACTGCAAAGGTTGTGGGTTCCATCCTGGGGAAGGCAAGTAAAAATATGTGTACCTTGAATTCACTGTAAGTCGCTTTGGATAAAAGTATCTGCCAAATGAAAATGTTAAGATAATGTTTTTTTCCTTTAGTCATGTAATATCTTTCACAGGGCAACATTTCACTCAGAATTGCAACTGGTGGCCAATCAAAAAAATATGTGCATCACAACCCACTTGCTAGTGACAGAAATTACAGAAAGACTGTACTTTTATCATTGCATCATTGCATATGCTTTGATCATCACACTCTAATAAAAGTTGTGGTTGAGACTTGATCTCTTTGTCTTGCTATTAATCTTAAAGTTTTTCCATGATTGTATAATCCTCCATGCAAAGAATTACTTGACGAAACATGTCACCACTACAGCAGATCCAAAGAGAAGATTTGTGTCTCCAGCTCCCTCCTCCTGCTCCATAAGATTATTTCTATAATTCTTCATCGTTTTTTCCTCTCTGCTGTACTGATGCTCTGCATCTTTAGACCTATCAGTAAAAACTTCAGGATCATTACTGTGTGTGTGTGTGTGTGTGTGTGTGTGTGTGTGTGTGTTTATCTCTGCTTTCCGGATTAAACATATCAGACCAACTGATAAGAGCTGAGGAATCTAATAGCAGAATTTACCCACAATGCATTCTTTGGCATGCTACAGTATGAAGATGCATAAAAAGTTGTACCCTAGATGACAGGGCTTTTAATAACTGACTTATTTTTTATTCCGTGCACTCAAACTATCACATCTACTATATCAGATGTGAGGCAAGCTGGGGCAAACACAATATCCTGCAGTGCTCTGAGATTTCAAATGTCAATTGGAACTGAATGCTGCAGTTTTGTCAGAAATGCATTTTGTGCTGGTGCAGCATTGCGTTGCAACGCTGTCTGTCAAACAACAAAAGTCTCTGGTTTGAAAAGGCAATGCCTTTTATCTGCTTGGTGTGTTTGTGTGTATGGTGTAGCTAGAGGAGAACTTATTGTATGTATTGATGGTCTGGTTTAGTATCTCTCTGTCCCTCTCTATGTATATGTCTGCGTGTGTGTGTCAGTCATACACTTAGCTATGATTATCCTACTGCTTGGGTCTGGATTAGCAGGCTAGCTAGAGAGGATTTAAAGGAAAGGAATGGAGCATTGCACATTTTTATGATACCTTGGTTGTCTGTAATATTAGCACACTTGAAAATGTATGCAGGGGATGAATAAAATATAGTATTTGGTATAGTTTTCAACATATCTGGAGTGCTATATATAGATTAAAGGTAATATTAATAAGCATTAACAAAGCAATAATGGCTAAATGGGCTATAAGCTTTTCACAATACTTTCACATTTCCACACTGTAGCATCAATGTGAAAAATGAAGAAATGCATATTGCACATAAAACTGGGGGTACATTCTTGACCAGACAAACTGTAATCTGACTGGCTCAGCAGACAAGGTTTTTGTCCATCTTGTGTAACAGGTTTAGACAAAACACTAATCTAAAAATATGATTGGCACATGTGCTTACACACACAAGATATAAGCCACACTAAATGGGCCGATGTGAACCAATATTTGTCAATTTAAGTAATTTTGTCCAACTTCTGTTTGTGCATCAAAGCTTTAGAGCATTTTTTTGAAGGAAAGGAAGTAAAGAATATGTGGTCAAGGTCTAGGGAAGTGAACAAATGAAAGGGATTTGTGTGTGTGTGTGAGAGAGAGAGAGAGAGAGAGAGAGAGAGAGAGAAAGAGAGAGAGAGAGAGAGAGAGCAAGAGCAAGAGAGAGAGCAAGAGAGAGCAAGTGCAAGAAAATGGAAGAGGACATTGAGGGCAAGGTGAATGACACATGCCAACATTGATATTACAGGATGGTTTGATTAACAACAACCTTTGCATTGGTGTTATTGTGGCTGTAGAGTTACATTTAGGCATTTAGCAGATGCTTTTATCCAAAGCAACTTACAATGTGAGAAGAACAAAAAAGCAATAAATCAAAAACAATAATAAACATCCGCTGTATGTAGATATCATTTTACCAAAATTACAATATTTTAATGTTTAAAAAGGTTAGTAGTTTTTTTAATGGTTATACATGTGTCAGGTATTCATGAAAGAGAAGGTTTCTAACAGTTTCTTGAATGCAGTAGGGGATGCGGCAGACTGAACAGGTTTTATCTGTGGTTTCAGATTCTAAGTCTGTCAGGAGAACAAAGACATGGCTTATGGCTTTAGACAACAGATTGCTGCTTTATCAGGAAAGCCTATTTTAATTAACATCTGTCTAAGCCCCTTAACGAGGGAACAGACAAGACCGTTGTTTCTGATCTTTGCTTTTGTTTCTGTACCTGTATAACAAATTGTACATTATATTCACTGCACTATTGTTTCTGTGGAAAAACAAACCACAAGAAATGTTTAAATGAAAAACATTGCCATTTTAATATTTTTAATTCTTGTTTGTTTAGTTCTCTCTATTAATCCAGCTGGTCTCTATTAGTTTATTAGGTTAATTCCGTATGAGTGTCATGACTTTATAATGGAGTGTTTCAAATCTATATATAATAATCAGAGGGGAAATAAACATCCTGAGATGAACTACCAATGTCCCACCTAACACTGTTGGTTGGTCTCCATGGAGCCCCTCTGTTATATAATATAAGGAGATGGTGTTTCACTCACAGGTAAACTGTAATTACTTTTGAAGGCTGCAGCAGGCAGTTAGACTGCCTAATAGAAAAGTGCAAGAGTGCCTGTAAATTGCTATATAGTTCTGACCAGTTTTTCTGTTTTATCCTAATTACTGTCTTTGCCTGTCTGTTTGTTTGTCTACTAGAGTCTACTAGTGGTTTTGCTGGATCAAATTTCAATACCAGGATTGGTTAGAAAGGGTTGGTTATATGTTACAGTAAGACTTTTTACAGTAAGACTTTTTCATCACAAAAACTCCAGCATCATTTTATATTGACATAACGTCGATTGACCAGTGTGAAGTAATTGCTTTTCTTCAGTTTCCCCACAGGATTTTGTCTTTCTCCAGCCCTGTAATAGAACCGGAGAGAAAGCAGCGCTTGTTCTTTTAGGGCCGTTATCGAGTTTGCACACCTGAGATACTCTAATCAGTGCTCAACAGTGAGATATACGGCCAGTGTCAATCTGAAACCCCTTCTCTCTTTCTCTCTCTCACTGATATGGGGTGTGACGGTGTAGACAGGCATGGATATTGAGACAAAATGCTTTTTTTTAGGTCTCCAGGGCATGGTATATTTTTTGGTGCTGTACACATTTTGTCTGTATGTGTCCATTCTTTGTTTTATTTCTTTACAGCTTGCCCTGAGAGATATGTGCTCCAGCAGTAACCATTGTGGCAGCATCATTCACTGTAGAATTGTCTGAGTTTATTTGAGTTTATTATAATTGTTGTTTTTTTGGTACTATTAATAACATTTTCCCAAATGTTTTTACTCTTGATGAAATTAAGAGTGTCCTAGGAAACCACACAAAAATGTCTGGTACACCTTACATCTTTTTTTTTACATTTTTTTACAAGTTGTTTTTACGTTTGACATTTATTTTAAACTCTGAGAACTGTTCTCTTTTCTGAGACCAAGAATATGTTTCCTGACTGACATACTGTTGAGGACCAGGTTTCCTCATGAGAAGATTCACAATGGACAAGCACCAGTGATCAGTGAGGGTTTGCTTTTACCTATTGGAGTTTGCTTGTATCTAGGGATACTGGCATGACAG
Organism: Yasuhikotakia modesta; assembly: GCA_036877545.1. Taxonomy (NCBI): domain Eukaryota; kingdom Metazoa; phylum Chordata; class Actinopteri; order Cypriniformes; family Botiidae; genus Yasuhikotakia; species Yasuhikotakia modesta. Next base: position 119,073 of record JBAJNP010000101.1, on the reverse strand, counting down.
TTCCACACTGTTGCCCTTGTTACTTGATTTACTGTTTTAATTGTTCTTTCATTTGTAAGTCGCTGTGGATAAAAGTGTCTAAATTCCTACATGTAAATGCCTATCATAGGTTAATGGCTTATTGGGATTGTTACATTGTACAGCCCATAAGTGTATTTTTGTATGTTCACAGTATGTAATCCACCATTACTTGTGTGCATATGAGCACAGCAAGGTCATAAAATGACAGCTTTACTGCACAATTAGTTTTGTGAGGCAGAGGATCTCATTTTAAAACTGAGGTATTTTAAATTCTAGTCATTCATGTTTGTGCTTTCTGGGGCGAAACGTTTTTGTTTGTTGTTAGATAGACCTGGTCTATCTGCAAATACCTGTCTCTGTGAGACAATGCAGCATAATGTATCAGTGGTACAACAGTGTATACACACACAGTGATCTAGCAGCAGATGGACTTTTGAATGAAAGAGAAGTCAACAGGGTCTAGTCCAAAAGCAACATTCTCCATCAGTTTGATTATTCAGTCTCCTTTACGTGACTTTTCTTTCAAAATTGGCACAGATGATAATATGTTTATTGTATTAATGTATTTTACTGACCTAGTTGTGTGTGTATGTGTGTTCTCACAGGTGTAAAGGAGCATCACACTATGGTCTCTCCACAGAGAGAAAACGGCGCTCTCAGGAGGGAGATTGCACCGATAGCACCTCAGAGCTAACTGTGGCAGCCCTGCCTGGAGAGGGATGCCCCTCCTCTGCTATCGCCCTCCTATCAGATGAGCCTGGCCTGGTTAACCCCGCCTATGAGCCCAGTGTGGAAGACAACAGCCAATCTGGTAGCACCACCAGCCTAGCAGCCCGCAGTTCAAGGAAGAGTGAGTGTGAGTGCACACATTGTGTTTGTGTGTATTTGTGTATTGTCTGTATAAATGTGTGTTTTGTCTAACTACGAAGTACTAAGTATCATGATAAAAAAAGCACACATACACACAAACACACATACGTAATTACGTAGATAAATGATGACATACAGCATTTTATTCTTTTTAAAGACCACCAAAATTACATATATACATATACATATATATATATATATATATATATATATATAGGCAAGAAAAGTTATTAAAATTGCTTGTCTGAAAATTTCTAAAACTAAGCTGAGACATTCGATTGCAATTGTTGTCAGAAAACAAAGAGAAGGTTAGAATAAGATGTGTTGCATTGTCTGACATTCACTGCAAATGTGAATCCCGTAGAATGGGCACAAGAAATACTGCTGCTGCTGCTGCATTTCTGACATTGAGGCTGGAAACAGTAGGACACTTCATCCAGACAATCTGTCGATCTCCAGGCCAGCCAATTCCAGACTCTTTCAGAGATTCTTAAAGAGAGTGATAGAGAGACTATTTGGACTGTACAAATAATGGAATAAAATAGAAAAAAAGGGAAAGACAGTGCATAAGTAACTTTTAGTGTCCTGTCTTGGTTTTAGCAGGTATCTTTAGACAGTTAGATTAACAAGCTAAGACATGAAACAGTTTGGGGCTGAATCAGTCTTTTAATTTAATTAATTTATTTGAGCAACTCACATTTGAGCAACAAGCCTAAGTTTTAGTTTTACTGCAGTGTATAAGATCAGCACAGCTGTCTGTTTATGACACCAGCAAGTGCAGCAAGTTTAACTTTTTTTTGATTGGCATTAAGTGGAACATAGAATGTATGAAAGAAATGCTCAGTCCTGTTTGGGCACAGACATGTACATCTGCTTCCATCTCGCTTGCTAGCTTCCTTAATCTCTCTCATTCTTACACTCACAGTTCGTAACTTTGACCGAACATCAGTGAGGAGTCGCTCTTTCCGGCGTCTAAATCGAGCATTTAGTGTCTTGAGGAGGACAAAGAGTGGGACAGCAGTGGCCAATGAGACTACAGAAGAGAGGGACAACCTCAGAAATGCCAACATCCCACCAGAGGGTGAGTGTCTGGAAAATGCACCTCTTTGCATTATTATAAACCCTGTTTAAAATACATGGCGACATTACCTGGTGCAAAACTTTGCCAAGCTGGTCATCAGCTGGTCCAGTTGGTCTCTCAGTCTAATTAAGGTGAAAAATTGTTAAAACCTCTTTGATACCAGGGCTATAGGCCAGCCTGATATGGCTGGAAGACCAGCTTAGATCATAAAACCAACTTAGATCATGAGTCCAGCTTCGATCAGAAATACAGCTTAGACTATGTTTTTAAATGAAAAATTAACTTGACTCTTTGTTTTTGTAGGCATGTTTTAACCAGTTTATAAAGTGTGAACTGTTCTGTGTTCATTTTTTATTACTATTAAGGCCATTAATACTTAATTGTGTTATAACTAAGTTTGCCAACTACCACATATGCCATTTGAGATTTGAGTTAAATTCTGTAAAAATATTTGCCTCAAGATTTGCATATCTTTGTTTACATTTACACATTTGGCAGACGCTTTTATCCAAAGCGACTTACAGTACATGCAAGTTGTAAATTTTTATCAGTACATGTGCTTCCTGGGAATTGAACACACAACCTTTGCGCTTCCAATATAACGCGTGACCAACTGAGCTACACAGGAACACTACAGGAACATCTTTCTATATCCTGGCATCTAAACAATATCAGCAGATAAAAATGGAGAGCCTGTCCAAAGGTGACAGTCTGGTTTGCATCACAGTAGCACATGTTCCTTTATTAATGCCTGACAGGACTTGACAAAGAAAGAGAGATAGAGAGAAAGGGGGGAGGGAGGGCATGAGGTGGCATGTGTGTTGAGACTGAGGAACTGCATAGTTTTTTAATTGAAAAGCTAATTGTGTTTGAGAGATTGGAAATGAGTGAGGGAAGAGATTAAAAAAATGTGTGTCTTCATATTTTTCTACCATTGTGGGGACTAATGTGGACCAAATCACCAGAGGAATATGATTATATGTATGAAATTATAAAATATACAAAATTATGCTGTTCTGAAATGTGTTTATTTAAAAAGTCATTATGTCCCCAAAAAGCACAGAAACCTAATGTGTGTGTGTGTTATGTAACATCCTCTGGTTGCAGTAATAATGAGCTTCACTTTCTCTCTGCTGGCAAGCAATCAGAACAGATGAGAAAATATTGACTTCGAAAGAAAGAAACTGCAGATCATGGACGACAGGGCAATATGAGAGAGAGGGGGAGGGGGGAGAGAGAATAATGGAGAAAAGATGGTTAGATTAAAGTGAGAAGACAGATAAGGCTGAGAATCAGTTGTTATGAAATTTAGCCCTAGTGTTCAGCACATTAAGTGAAGGCACAGGTGCACTATGATTCTTTCACCCGGAACAAATATGATTATATATATATTTATATATTTGCATGCTATATTTACAAATATATTTGTATGCCCCCAAATAACATTTTTAATACAGAGATTTAATTTCACTATGTGGAATATAAATAACTATGTGGATATATGGATATTTTGTTACATAATTCAAAGTCCTGCCAGTTTTTAAGTGTGACTTGTGTTATAAATTCAGCCTGCACATTTGTTTAAGCTTAGGGTCATTTCTGCAGATGCTGCAGAAGTTTTATGTTTGATTTCCTGAAAATTCTCTTTTATTTTTTAAACAAGCTTTACAATTATATAATTACAGCCTCTCAAACAAAACACTTTAGAAACAAACTGCCTGGGTTCTGTCTGAGAGGCTGTAATTGCATAATTATACATAATTACATTTTTAGCTGTGTTTAATTTTCCTTTTAAAAGTGTTTGGCTCTGCCTTTGTCTGAACTCTGTTTGTGTAGCACATTATGAAATTCTATGAAAGTCTATGAAAGTGATGGAACTCAGTGATTATAGACTCTCTCTGTCTCTCATACAGTATTTGCATTACCTCAGCTGCATCATCTAATCCCTGATGGAGAGATCACCAGTATTAAGATCACCAGACCAGATCCCTGTGAACCTCTGGCTATCAGCATTGTTGGCGGCAACGAGACACCTCTTGTCCGCATCCTCATTCAGGACATCTATAGAGAGGGGGTGATTGCTAGGGATGGAAGACTTCTTCCTGGAGACATGATTCTTAAGGTACACAAGTTTGGCTTAGAAATGAAAAATTTGGTGTGGTAGGTTTGATAACTCAGACATAAGTGGACTTGACATTTTCTGCCCTAAGATTTGGAAAAAAATGTGCTAGCTATGAATGATTCTGAGAAACACATTGAGCTGCAGTGTTTCTGTAGGCGAGATGAGTTTGAATCCAACTTAAATCCATTTCTGATCCCTCCCCCTCATTCACTTTCTCTACTTTAATTTCTGTCTTTCTCTCAGGTTAATGGAATAGACATTAGTAATGTGCCTCACTGTTATGCAGTGGCGGCTCTGAAGCAGCCCTGCACACTGCTGCGCTTGACCATACTGCGGGAGCAGCGCCACCGTTACCGATCTCACCAGCACTCGCCCTCTGAAGGCTTCCCCACTCATTCGCCCACCTTTCGAGATGACAGCCTGCATGTAGTCCTTGTCAAAAGGATCCCGGATGAACAGCTGGGCATCAGGCTGGTGCGCAGACCTGACGAGCATGGAGTCTTTATCTTCCACCTGTTGGAAGGGGGGCTGGCCGCCTGTGATGGGAGGCTGAGGGTAGATGATCGTGTACTGGCCATTAACGGACACGACCTAAGATACGGCGCACCAGAGCATGCTGCACTGCTTATTCAGGTGAGCTTATTTGGGCACTGTGGAAAGCATCAAAGGTTTACTAGAAGGCATCATGGGATTCTAACAATCCAGTCTGATTCCTTGGTCGTAAGAATAAAAAGATACAGTAATTGTGTTAGTTACGCATTCCAGCGTGGCTAGTCTTAAATAGTTTTCTTCAGCTTGCTTTTGCCTGCAATAAATGGTCTCACAGGAGCCAAGATGGCTACTCACAGCAAGCAGTTTCTGACACAGATTAACTACTGGCAGGAAATTTATTAAATTAGTCCAATTAGGGTGATAACAAGCTAGTCCACTCAATTAGATGGCAGAAGCTGGGCTTTAAACTCCCAAGAACTCCACAGGCCCACAGTGTGAGTGTAGGAGTGTGTGTCTGAATTACACACAGCTACAGTGGTGTGAGAAGAAAGGGTTAATAAAGAATAAAGCTGCAATGGACTGAGGTGGAACAACAAGGATGATTAAGATGAAGAGCAAAAGAGAAAAATCAATGAGAGAAAAACAAGACCATACATACACATGCTGTTGTACACATGGTTCACAAATCTGCATATATATTGGTTTTCTTTTAATAAGTGTAAATACACACTACTAAAATATACTCACACATTCATGCTGAGTCTGAGCTGCAGGGCAATGACAGTCATCACAACATTTGGTAAATGTGTTTCCTAGACTTCCATAGAGCACATTATATATCCACAAGGCACATTCTTTTGAGTTTGAACAAGCTATTTATATTTAAATTCTTTTGAACCAATCACTTCATAAGGAAGTTCCTGTGTTATCATGTTGCTCTTATCATGGGATCAGAAAGCTTTTTTAAGGTTTGCTGACCATAGCTGGTCTAACTGGTCTGCTAAAGCTGAACTTTATCTGGTCTCCCAATCTTGCTAAGCTGCTTATCAGCTGGTTTAGTTGGTTGGCTAGCTGGTCTCAAATGCTCCCACAAATTATTTAAACTTCTTTGAATTACTACATTTAATTTTATTCATTTGGCACATGTTTTCATCCAAAGCAACTTACAGCGAATTCAGGTACACATTTTTTTATTCATATTTGCATTCCCTTGAATCGAACCCACAACCTTTGCGCTGTCAACGCAATGATCTTCCAGCTGAGCTACACAGGAATGTACTAAACATGTTTAAAATGTACAGGAACGTACTAAAAACATGTTATCATTTCTGCAGGCGAGTGAGGACCGTGTCCACTTTATCGTGTCTCGCCAGACTCCAATCCCTACTCCAGACATCCTACAAGAGGCACCATGGAACTTGGAAGGACCACCACCCTACTCGCCTGTAGATATTGAGCACTCTTTACTGGTGAGCCTCATATACATGCGCAAAAAGCAACACTCTCTCTTTGCTTCCTATCCATCTATGGCACTTTAGCAATTATACTGTTATTAGAGAAAAAGGATTTGAGAAAAAGCCTATTACTTCTGCATCAAAGAATCAAGCAATCAGCCAGCTTACACATACACACAATCATCTCAATGTTGCTCTTCAAGCACATTAATGGAGGAAAACACAGCAGGGAAAAACAGTCCCGATAGGGTGGATTTTTTGCATCTTTTAAACAGGATTTTCTGCTGCTCAATATTTGCACTGACATCTTGTCTTTTCTAATACAATTCAACATCACAGCTATATATTATTCTGTCTCTTCTTCATTATCTATTCACCACATGTTACATCTCACTTTTCAACCTCTTGTTAACTCTTGTTAATTTTTTTTCCACACTAAGAGGTGGAAACATTCTGGCTCCACATTATAAAAGGTTTTAGCTACTTTGAATTAGATAAACCTAAAACACACTTTCTCCAGCAATAAGCTGCACACTGTACCAGTGGAGATCAGATATTTCATAGCCTAAGGCACAGACTAAATACAAACAGCCCTTTTATTGAACTTTCATACTGCTTTGTATTAAGCTAGATCTTAGCTGTGTTTGTTGTTTTTGGAGGATATCCAAGGCTAAATTTGGATGGAGTCAGCAATATTGTGGCATCATGCAAGTTTAACTATTTATTACAAACACACAGGCTTCAAAACGTCACATGATTCAAATGTTTTTATAGTTGGGGTTTTAGGAGACTAAATATATCACATTGAAATTTAAAAACAGGTCACAGGTCACCAAACCTTACAAATACACACATGCATAGTATAAATCCCTTTTTGTTTCACTTTTCACTTTCAGTAGTTTATGTAATTTGTCTACTAACAATGTGTGCAAAACACATTTCCATGGCATTTCACCCTAAGTATTTTGTTTGATAACAATCTGTTATAAATAGTCAATTGCAGACCCCTTTTTTCTGCTATGGAAAATTTCAATTTCAAGCATTTTATGTTTTCCAAATAAACTCTATTAAATAGTAATATTACACTTGCATAATATGACAAATCTGAGAATGTATGACACACACACATACACACACACGTGTATATATATATTCATATGTATTTTACTTCAGAAATTATATTTACCTGTTTTCTTCTTCATTTTTTCACACATTACAGTTAAACATTACATGTTTAAAAGGGTAAAACAAAATCTATGTATGAAAGGCATTTGTAAAGTAGCAAAATAATTAAATATTCAAAGTTCACAGGATTAATGAAGAGATTATCAAATGTTTCTGAATGTTACCTTAATGTATTAAATCGAAAAATTGAAATGTGTCAGTTTTAATAAAAAGTAAGACTTTAAAAAAAGTAAGACAAAGTTAAAAGAACATCCTTCCTGCCTGTCCACTCTAGGACTCATGCCAAAAGCCTGTGTGTTACGAGAAGACAGTGACTCTGCTAAAAGAGCCCCATGATTCTTTGGGTATGACGGTTGCTGGGGGAATGAGCAGCAGGGGGTGGGACCTACCTGTCTATGTCACCAATGTCGACCCCAACGGAGTGGTGGGGCAAGAGGGCTCGATCCGCAAAGGTAAAGCTTCACAGAGCGTGCTTAACCTATTCAGACATCTGACAAAGCACACCTGTTTCCAAGGTGACCCTCTGATCTTTCCTCTTTGGCTCACTTTGAATAGGGGTAAACACATACAATCAAAGACGCACCTGCTAATGCATATGTATAACGGTCATCTGTTCTACAAATATATGCATATAACACTGAAAAATGACACACTTGTGCAGCAATACACGTCCACACCTGCCATACTGGCAAATCTGTCTTTGACACACATAAAAAGACAAAAAAGTGATTCTTAATAGATTACAGTGTATTTTAGCCATTAGTTTACCAATGATAAGTGATATTATAATTATATGTCTTAATTTTAGCCTTAGTCAAAAATGCAATAAATATCATTATATTTTGGTTTATTGTACTGGGGAACAATAGGGTTGAACATTACATTGAATTTATTACTCTTACCACTTCATCTCATTATCTAAGGCGACCCCATGCATTTCTGAGCCCATAGGAGCTGATAGCAATCAAAGGCTATTGGCTGAGCTGTTTCTATTGTGTGGGGCTCTGCCATTTGTCTAGTACAGTGGAGGTGAAAATGGTCTTTTGATTGGTCACTGTTATCTATGCTATGCAATATCATACCTTAGATACAGAATAACATACTGTATATAGAATAAATATATAACTAAAGTATAAGGTTACAATCTCCACATACACAGTTAATTGTATGCTCCTTTCCTTATTTCTGTATTTCCTATTTTGTCTTCTATTTCTTTAAGTCACTCTGTATTTCAAAAAAAGAATATTTTATATTCATATTTTAATATAAAATGAATATTTAAAGACAACATTAAATAAAAATGGAGCCAATTCACACTCTTAGGAAGACTTAGGGAGAAAGTTTAATTGATGTCAGGTTAATGGGGACTGAACATTTCAAGCCTTTAATAGCTTCTCAGAAAGTTGTTAGACTTAGAAACAAGTTTGGAATCAAATTAGCATGAGTACAGCTGTAATACTGCGCATTAAACATTGGTGCACATTTTTCGCAAGTGTTAGTTTCCATAATCTATCTTGAACTTAGAACATTGTGTTCTCCCTCTGAAACCAAGTGGTCAAAGTTGCACAGTCAGAAAAATAACAGTAACCAATAATATTCCAGCTACCATTCTTAATCCAATTAAATTCAGATGCATAATTTATATTTTAATTATGAATGTCAATGCATTTCAAATAGTCTTCATGCTGAAATTTGTTTGACAATTTGTCAGTTACTCAGCACAGCACAGCAACAACCAATCAGAAGCAATCTTTTAAATAGTAAGTCACTATTTCCATCTCCTAGGTGACATCCTGCTAAACGTTAATGGGGTTGATCTGACGGGTGTGACTCGGAGTGAGGCCGTTGCTAACTTGAAGAACACCTCATCCCCGGTTGTCCTGCAGGTGCTGGAAATGAGACTCCCCAACGAGAGCTCCCTGGACTGCATGCCCACCCTGCATTCCCCCTGTACTCTCGTACCCTCTCCCCCTGGAGATATCAAACAACCTCTGCCTAATGATGACTACTCCCCTCTTTGGGTGTCCTGGCTTCAGTTGCCCAGGTAAAATTAAGTAACTACTATAAAGTCTGGTCAAGTTAATTTAACTTTATAGAAGAGCCTGTAGCAATAGGAGCAATATTTCAGCAATAGAAGTACAGTCAGTTTAATATATCATACCATGTGCACAGATCTAATTTTCACAAACCATTACAACTGAACAGTGTCCACAGAAACCTTATTAAGACAGTCAGCTACTACATATTAAATGGACTGCACTTCATCGCCAACAGCCTCAGTAATTTATTCATGTCAAATTCAATATGCTGCCTTCACTGATCAGAGTCTGTTGTGTAGGTTTCCTTTCCTCTATTCTCAGTTTTTTTCTTACACACATCCACCTCTAATTACATTTTCCGTCTCCCTCCTGTGTATTTAATATGCCTGTGTGAATTTGGAAAAGTAATTTTATCCTAAAATGAGAAGTTCCATACATAGTAATTCAAAATGTTTTAGATAGGGCAGAAAGAGAGTAATAGATTATTGCCAATAAAGGATTTTGAATATTTGATTGATTGGGATAAATGTCTGAGAGTGTGGCTGCTACAAACGTAAAATTAAATTAAGACATTTAAATTCAATCTCACCGGTTCCTCTGACTTTCTTTATTTTGCTCTTGTACATTTTCTACATCATCTGATGCTTCAAAAGTCAACTCTCAACATGACCTCAGAGCTTTCCTGCTGTTATCTGTCAGACATGGTTAATATCCAGCAATATTTTAAATATCCATAACAATACATTTGCTATTCCAACAATAAATTTTCCGTTCCAGGCATCTATACTGCTGTAAGGACATTGTCCTCCGCAGAAGCACATCTGGCAGTTTGGGTTTCAGTATTGTGGGAGGTCAGGAAGAACTCAACTGTAATCAGTCATTCTTCATACGCTCCATTGTGGAGGGCACACCTGCTTATAACGATGGCAGGATACGGTACAGGAATTTTTCATTTTGGCCTTTTTATAGCGATGGCCACATGTACACAATTACTTAAAAATGACAGTAATGATCAATCATTAAAGACACAGAAATAGCTAGAAAATGGAATCAAACACAGAGGTCTCCAACTGTGAAATAAACACCATTTTTTTATGCAAAGCTCATGGCATTTAAACATCTACACAGTTTTAACTGACTGATGTACATAGATCTACAGTTACTAAGAAAAGTAATTGTAAAAAAAAAAAAAAATAGTAAAAAAGTTCTTGTCTGATTTTTCTGTCCAATACTCAGGCAGTCAAAATGAGCAAATTTCCTATCTCTGTGTTTAAATTATGAAAAATATGCCACACCAATAAAGAACAGCTTAGTACAGGAAGTACATATGAATGCTTTTCTTCATCTTCTGTCCTCCACATATTGTCATGATTTTTATTTTCTGAATCTTCTTTTCTGTGATTTTGTTATTAGCTGTGGGGATATTTTGCTGGAGGTGAATGGAAAGACCACCTGGGGAATGACACACACAGCTCTGGTGCGTCTGCTAAAGGAGCTAAGAGGCCGGATCACTCTCACCATCATTTCTTGGCCTGGCAGCCTGCTATAGGACTACTCTGTGTGGGGGAAGGGCTTATCACATTGACCCTGCATTTGGGGATGGAATTTAGGGATGAACATTGACAACAGAACTGGCGGAATTTAGAATAAAAGACTTCCTTTAGAGGCAGAACTTGTGGAATAGACTGCACTAGGAAGCAATAAATGACACATGGACCTCACCCATACTCTGGGGACTTTGAGAGACTCTCCAGTAGAGCATGACATGACCCTACCCCAAACAGGCTCATTAAAAAACAGATTACAAAATTAGGTGGCATTTTTACCATTGCCCTTGTATTAATGGCCAAGGTTTAGATATATCATCTACCAATGTGAAAAGTAAATGAGAGGAGAAACCTGTCAGTTATTAAAGGTAGCGCTTCTTCAACTGTACCAATATTCAGAAGAAGTTAATCATTCTTAAGACACAAAATGAGTTGAACGCTTGTCAATAAACGAGTCAGTAATAGATGTATAATCATGGGCACTGTGCTATATGTGGTGAATTGCGCGAATCGTTGTTTCATGGAGACGTTTCAAATAGCGTGTGAAATGCTTTTCTTGGATGAGAAGGTGTGTGAGATGTGGCTCACAGGGATGTTGGGATAGGATTTGGGTGGTAAACACACATTGCCAATTCCATTAGTTTTACATGTTAGTACATGCATCAAAGTGGACTCACATTTCTTTGCTATAAATGTTGGTGTCTAAAAAAGATCAATTCAAGCACTTGTACTATGACTAATGTTACTTTTGTTAATTTCTCTCTGTTTCTTTGGCTTTTAAATATCAGTCTCATTTTGTTTGTTCTGAAAGTGGCTAATTCTCTCTACATCCACTGGAATGGAGACACATTTACCAAGTAGTTCTATCTGTGTTGGTCTGTTTCAGATGCTGTTGCTAAAAAAACAAGTAGTGAGTAATAAAAAAGAATAGCAACTGAAATAAGATTTTAAAAGATAAAGCAATATTCATAACCTATTTAAAAATGGAAGATAACTTATAATGCTTATATCAATAATGTGAGATTTTGGCGGCCTTGCTAACTTTCTTTTTTACTTTTGAGGAGAAAAGTGAGTTTGATGTGTGACAGACTTTATGTGTGTGTGTGTTTGTAGGTACCATTGTGGGTAGGGTGCGTGCTTTGGCATCTCATCCTTTGGTTTGTGCAGTATACTGTATCTGTTGGCACCTTTGGTTCAATGATCAATAAAGAAATTTTACAAGGACACTTGTGTGACATTTTTAGCTATCTGTGTGTAAATGTCATGTACAAGCTGACCTTGAGAGAAGGTTGGTGCTAGCATGCTGCTATCATTCTCCACAATGAATCACTGCTTACACATTTGCCACAACAAAAATGCTGTTTTTAGAGAACTTTAATGTTGTTCATTTAAATGAACTAACCATTTGCACCACTTTTCACTTTTTTTCTTTTCGTATGTTTTCAGGAAACTAAATCCTAAATCTCTCAAAATGAAAAAAAAATGCCATTTAGCCGCTTAAAATCATTTAGCAGTTGTTTACTCCACAGCTGGTCGTTTTTAATGGTAAATAGTCTAAATCCTTCTTTTGGTCATAAAACAGATTCACCAAGTAGTTATTTAGTGGTCTCTGATTGGTTATTCTGAACCAGACTGCAATCTTTGTTGGGATTCCTACTCCCTCCCTTTCTGTAATGCCTGGAGCACTTGTGCCTGTGTCTCCTGCGGCTACAATTGCCCCTAGAAAACAACAGAGAGGACGTGGAAGCACAGTGCATATAGCATGCATGATAATAAAGCATGTCTCTTTAAAGCTAATAAGTCTGTTTGTGTGTTATAAGTGTTAGAAGTTAACTTTAAAAGGGGCAATGTTTTTCACAGAAATGTTTTACAGTGGCATTTTCGGAACGTTGAAACAAGTATCTTCCATTTTAATTGATAGCAGATATAATTAGCATAAAACAATGCACAATACATCATTATAAAAGTAACTAAAACATTTGTTTTTGTAAAATTTTCCATCTATTTTTTCAATGTTTAAATAATCACTGTTTTAACTTTTGGAGAAAGTTAGAAAGGTCAGATAACAGATTTGGAATTCATTATGGAAGCATTTTCTCCCTTCACAATATGAATACTAACATTTATAGCAGATGCTGTTATCAAAAGTGACTCATTTTGAGGCAATGAAAAACTTATGATCTGATCATCCAACCTTGGTTATATGGTTAGTTTTCAACACTGTTTATCTGCGTTGAGGAGCTGTGCTGATCTGTGTGATTTTTGTTATGGCCCTTCTGTTTCTGAGAGCTTTTTCAATAGCTCTCTCCCATAATGACTGTGATCTCAAGGCGAGATTCACTGCACACTTATTATTAATAAGAAAAATAACAACACAATGTCAAATATAATGCATTTTTGTATGGTAATAATCTGATAACCAATGCTGTTCTACCAAATAATAAACTATAAAGCATGCATTACATTTGTATGTACATGCACAGATAACGCATTAACTTAAATATTTCCTTAATTAGCGTAATGCATTTACATAATAAAACTATTTTAGGTTTTAACTATTATGATGTTTCACAATGAAAAGCTATCAGTACAAATTACACATAAGTTACACCCGATAATAAAGACATAGAAACACATGGAGACAGATTCCTCACAGTGATCACTCTGTAATTAGAGTCAGCTGAAAGGTGCTGGGATATAGATTTGTACTGAAAACACTAATTACATGACAGGGGACAAAAGAGCATGTGGTGACAGTGGTAAGCGTAGGAAAGCTGTCTTAGTGTGTGTGAATTAGTGAGTGTGATTTTACTTAAGTGCCACGTTTCCTCTCCGTCTTGCATTGCTCGTTGTTAGTTAAACAGTCTCTGTGTTATTGTTAGCAACGTGTGTTTTATACTTTTTTGTGCTGTTAATACAGATTATAACCATGTACTTTGGAAAAGATGTCACATGACTGAGTTTCTAAATACTGTAAGTGCGTGTTTGTGTGTGTTTTGTCAAAGACACCTACATTGTGGGGACCAGCCAGCAGGCCCCACAAGGGTAACTGATTATTAAGACTTTTTTTATGTAAAAATGCATATACAGTAGGTTTGTGTGAGGGTTAGGGTAAGAGTTAGGGCAAAGGTTTAATCTAAGACAGTGGGCCTCCCTTTTAACACAACTTACCCAATGGCGCCCCCCATCACACACACACACACAAACGCACAAAGATAAACACACATAACAATGTAAGACTGTTAACTCGCTTTAGATTTATTATTTTTTAGTATTGTTTAAATAAAACATGTAAATATAATAATATAAATAATAACAATTTAACATTTAAATTCAATACTATTATTTATTATAATTTCTCCCTGCGCCTCCCCTGACATGCTCATGCAGATGCACCCCACACTTTGAAAACCCCTGAGTTAGGGGTTAGATAAAATATACAGTTTGTAGAGGTCCCTGCAAAGCATAGAACCCTAGTGTGTGTGTGTGTGTGTGTGTGTGTGTGTAAGTGAGTGAGTGAGTGAGTGAGTGTAGATGTCGTGCCAGCTGGACTGAAGACGAGCCTGTCCTCTCTCACTAAGCCATGAGAATGAGATCATATCTAGAGGACAAGTGTTCACCAAATGTCCATCAAGTTGCAGAGAGTGTCGCCAGCAGGATAAAAAGTGAGAAAGAGTTAGAGGGAAAGTAAGAAGGCAATGTGAAATGTTTGTTTTCCCCTGGTATTAAGATCCATCTTGAGTGATTTTACTACAAGATGTCAGCCGAGAGACATTGTTGTTTCTGATAATAACTTGCACTTCAAACATGCCTAGTGTGATTGAATTTTATCTGGGAGATTGCTTCTGATTTTGTCACTGGATTTGTTGAATTTTCCAAGATTTGTGGCTTTAAATAAGATATTCAAGATATTTTGTTTTTTGTGTGAGGCACTTGCAGATGTATATTTAGCTTTCTGCATGTTAAAAAACAGTATTTCAGACCACCATTAACTGATTGTAGTTCGAGAAATCTGATTGCAAAAAGTTTTAGACCCTAATAACACATACTGTATTCAGCACTGTCCACTTCTGACTAAATCCACTAAAGTTAGCATTGTACAAATGTGGCCTTTGATTAATTGTCAGGTTCTAAATATGTTCTGATGTATAAGTTTTTTCAGCATATGCTAGAGAGAGAGAAAGAAAATATGGTCCTCTCCATGTGGCAGAATATTAAGCAGTTTGTGTGTTTCCAAAGTGTGGTGAAAATGTTGTAGTTCACTCAGCATGTGATAGACAAAGATTGATTGTGATGGTTTGTGTTGATGTTGATAAAACAGTGACAAGGAACAGTTTGTGAGTGTATAGCAGAGAGGACTCACAGGCTGCATAAATAAGTTGGTCAGTAGGCCCTTTGAGCAACAGCAGTGGCGCTAAGCTGCTAACATACTCTCAAAAGCCTTGGCATTTGTGAAGAAAGTGTGACAACTTCAGTCCTAGTTTAAGTGGTGCCGGGCCAAGAACGTGTGTGTATGTGTGCGCGTGCATGTGTCCTTGCACAGCCCCAGCAGTGAGTCAGAGGACTCATGTTGAGATTTGGCAGTCATTTTGTTTAACATTTTATTTAACTTTTTCATTAAATAGCAACGCAGTGAAGCAAGGCAATGATCTCCAGGGAACTCTAAGTATGTTCTAGGGGGTAATTGTAATGATTTCTGTTTTTATTTGTAAAACAAAATATAAAACGAAATTATGACATGAAATTCAGGGCTCCTCATAGATTTAAATGACCTACCTCACACATAATTTTGTACTTCTCTTCACAATAATATAATACCAACATATCACTGTGATAACTGTGAGTGGCAGACTTTATTAAACTTTTATTAAAAATAACCCAAAGACAATAAATCACAAACAACATGAAGTGTTCTGTCATTGTGTGCAGATGAAGTAGAATGAGAGAGATGGTCTTAAAGAGACAGCATATGTGACCTCATACGTGTGACAGGTCTGTGTGTTTTCCAGCTGTTCTATTGGCCTGTTTTAATCTCAGTGCTCTCCTCATGTGAACTCGCACAGAAAGTGCTGCCACCACAGCATAGCCTGAGTCAGAAGTTTGCACATGTGCACAAATATGTGTCAGGTCAAAGGGAATAAAATTTAAAACACTTATGATTGGCGTCAATAGCTCACTGGCTGTGCTGTTATTTTTAAAAAACAATTGGACACAGGCATGACATTGGTCTCATATTAAGCTTTTTTTGTATGATCAGAGAATGGTCTATTTTAAAGGACTATATGCAAGCTTAGCTTCTATCTCTGTTACATATACTGATAGATAAAAAGTTTATCTACAGATTTTTCTCTGTTTCCTGTCTGTAACACATGCATCAAGTCCAGCTGTGTGTGAATTTGGACAGACCTGTTATCTATACACTTGCTGCCCCATAATAACGAATTCTTTCATCCTCTTTTTCACAAGGATTGCCCATGAAGAAGGTAGATATGTTAAAATAGCTCTATCTATCCTTCTCCTTACCCTATTCAGTGACTTCAGTGACTAGAGGGGAAAACTATGATCTTGAACTGTTTCTCTGTCTTTCTTTCTTGTGCCCCTAGTGTTGGTTAATATTTTTAATTCACATTTTGGTTAATTCATACTCTGATGATCTGGATGCAATGTGTTGCAACTATTAAGCAATTTCATAAAATCTTTAAACAGTTTACAGTTTTTAAAAACCAAAAAACAAGCTCCATTTGGCTTGTCCATATGCTCAGGTCTGACATTTAAAAAAAAAAAGACATTTTCAAAAAATGTCCTGTCAGTTTGGCTAAAAACAACAACATAACTAAAAAACAAAATGGCATTTCAAATCTAGCCTGAAGGCAATTTTAGACAGGTGCCAGGATAACAGCTTGCTGTTACTATGACAACTCTCTCTCACCCCCACTCTCTCACACACATTAACGAATTAGACTCTCACAAGAAACTCACATAACTGTTATTCTCGTAACAATAGTTTTAGTCTCTTGAGTATGTCAAAATTACTACAAGCAGAGGTTACATAGCTACACCACGTCGTCTGACATACTCATTTTTTGAGTGTGTGTGCTAGTTAACCTCTGCCTGCAATAATGATGGGAGCTGAGCTGCAGTGGAAATGCTTGCAATGCATTTCTTTGCTCATTGGCTGGAACTACATCCCTGTGTAGTGATGATGAGAGGGTGTTGAGTATATTAACGCTTTGTATGCAGTTTCACCCGTAGCCAAAACACTGACACCAACATCCCTCCCAACACACACTCACATGTAAGGAGTGTTGTGATATGGGAAAAATAATGTATGTGTGTGGCTGTCTGACTGTGTGTGGCTGTGTTTGTGTGAAATACTTTTAAGTTGTGGCCCATGGTCTTTGATGCTACAATTAAGACAGTCCAAGTGCTCTAGCCAAATTAAATATTTTTCTTACTGTTCAATAGCCTTTCGGAAAACCACACAGAGAAACAGACTTTAACACATACAGTCCCCAATAACATTAGGAGGTTACCTTTATAACACACACATTATTCAGGGGCCAATGAAAACCATAAGTCTCATTTAATAAGCATGTTTCGTTTTCCATGAAGCCAGAACTTCTCAGAATTATTGTTCTGACCTTAACCTTTAAACCACACTACACATAATACATTATGATGAATGTTATAACTTTTACAGAATAAATGAAAACACAGCCTTAAACATATGTTTATGTTTAACTACAATACTTTTGTTTTACTATTTAAACAAGTAAAACTGAGACTGAGCTGAGGTGAATGTAATATAAAGAGAATCAATAACAAAACTAACACATCTAAACTTTCATTGCCTGAAGGTGTAAGATGGGGCCAAGTGTCCATGATAGCCTCCAGCCATCCATTGTAACAACAAGTTCAATAAACAATCCACTTTCCAAAATGATTTTGAGATTTTTATGACAAATTATAAGATCATAACTACATTTTATAATAACAAAATTTAGTATCCAGCTAACAATTTGACATTGTATGAACATTTTCCTAAAGTTCCCAGATAACATCAATGCTAGAGACTAGGTCTCCATATTAATTGTGATTTTGCACATAATTAAAATATGCATATATCCTATTTAATCTTTCTCTATCAAAGAAATAGGAACACATTTCCCTAGTGGGACCAGTAAAAAATGTAAAAAATACATTCAATTAAAAGGGCAGAAAATAATTTGCTCCTAGGTCACCAAATGAAGCAAGACCCTGTTATTATTAACAAACAACACTGCAAGAAACAAATAGGCAGTATAACTAATAAGAGCAAACTTTCTCAGTGATCAAAAGACTTTCCTCAGTTTCAGAGTTCAATTCCCTCATTGTTTGATGTTACTGGCATAAATTCAAAGTGCAGCATGCGCCTGCTAATCTGCCAGCAGTGTGTGACTGTGCGTATGAGTATGTGTCTATCTGTGTATAATAGCAGATGCAATTCTGGCATACAAGCCATTGCTGATTCATAAATCCTAGCTGCTGCATTGTGTGTGTGTTAGAAAAAGAGAAAGAGCGAGAGAAAGAGAGAGTGAACTAGCATCCAAACGAACTCCTTGTGGGCAGGTGGTGCTTAAGACATTGATTCTATTAATATCTCTGCAGAAGATGCTGTGGGTTTTCAGTCTCTCTCTATTCTGGTACCTTTTGCTTCCCTTTTTGTTACTACACTTTAGCCAGCATTCAGCTGTCTATGTTTTTATCATCTTATCTGTCTGTATGCTTAGGATGGAGGAAAAACAACAGGAGATGAGAGGATGAATTCATGATAATCAATGTAAGATGATCTACAGTTGCAGTCTTATCTTACCCCTGGGGCAGGGCTTAATTAGCGTCTGCCTCGTTAAGACAGCTAATTGCTGCGGATTCTGGCCCTAATGACCTCACACTAATGGTTGTGCAAAGGATCCGCCCCTTTAGTAGGCTGTACCGGAGGCCTTTGGTGAATAAGCGCATCAACAAAACAATTATTACTGATATTCCCCAACATGCCCTGACAATTTTTTTAAATTAATGAAACTATACAGGATATGGATACAAATCTCTAGACATCTAATTAAAACAAGCACTAAGGAGGGAATTCACCAAGACTAAATATATAGCTGATAGCACTGTTTATTTGCACCTCTCATAAAAAAAAACATTATGCAAATCAAGTTAGAGTTTAAATACACCCATAAAATGATGCTTATTGCATGTTACATTTTCCCCATTGAGGCAGGTTCTGAGTGCTGCGTGCATCAGACTACCGCTATTTATCACAGTATTTTGAGATTGTACAGCAATGCTCAACCACTGCAACCCAGGCACTAGTCCTTAAAATGCTATATGCCCAGGTATAATGCTTTTTTATCATTTAATTTGACAATTAATTTGATAATTATTATATTTTTTTGATATAATAATTATTTTGATAATTTTGATAATTCTGATCATTTAATAAAATTACTGATGTCATTATTAATTAAAAGACAGTCTGCTTTCTGCTTTAATGGCGCAACAATAGTTCAAATAGTTAAGACGGAGTTTTTCAAAGTGATGGTACAGGGGAAGTGATTCATGAATTATACAGTCGCTGGTTGGCAGTGCTCGTATGAACGGAAACTCCTTCAAGGGTGTTTAGATTTGGCAGAAAGAGCAAGACATGAGAGGAACCATTCTTTAAACAACAGAAAAAGAATGAACAAGCAAAGTTAAAGACCAGGAAATGGAAACAAATGGAAGGAGCTTGGTCAGGAGAAAGTGGAAAAAAAATGCATAGGCACAGAGATAAGGAGAACAAAAATAAAGCCTGGCCCGGTGATAGTGGAGGGCCCAAATTCTTCTACTCATTCAGCCTGGGAACAAGAAGGCTCACTAAAGTATTTTGTCCTGGGCCTGTATATTTAAGCAACAGCTCCAGATAACACAATCAGCATTTATACAATTACAATTTTCCAATATGATTGGGAAGCTGTTAAACATAAAACTTTATTTTATGACTTACATCATTCACATGTGAACATATTTATGCAGTATTTTCTTCAAATTAGGATGACTGTCAAACTGACAGAGAGTGAATTTACTATCATGTGGGGGACGGACTTGGCCAAGAATGGGCTGTTTATCTTGGGGACAGAGAGAGGACAGAGAGTACAGGGAGGTAAAGTTTCTGAATAGATACATTTCTGAATGGGGAGTTCGGAACAGGCACAAACATGGCCACCCAGCCAGTTTCTCTCTCAGCCTTATTTTGCTTTTGGCAGATTTGTGGATGACTTCTGAACTGCGTTTTAGTCCTAAGAAGATAAATTGTGCCTGCTGAGAGATAAACAGGCACACAAACACATTTTACTTCCATATAAGATGTTCCTGGAAAAATTAAAATTCTGTCTCTATTTACCCTTGTCATTTCATACTTGCATCCTGTTATTTCTTACACAGAAGCTATCCAGAAGCGGTCCTATATGTTGCTCCTATATATGCTGACCAAGCTTCAAAATGACAAATATTGCTTATATACTTTATTCTTAAACTTATGAAGCTTGCGTATGGACGAGTTTAATGTTATCAAAAGCTATTTGCAAAGCTGTGTGAAGTTTTAAAAAATAAAATGAAATAAATAAAAAATGCTAACAGAAATTTTGAGTTAACTGTCACGTCAATTGTGGTTTAGTGCTTTTGTCTTGTTTCTGTCTTCAAAATTCTGGGGTGAAACTTTCATGAGTTGGCCTACATAATACAGGCAGGATCGAAGACAGCAGCAGCTACTCTGACAGAAAGGATAAGCTTTTGTAGCCACAGCCTAGTTTTACTGTCCTATAAACTAAGAGAATGAATTACAGATTTAAAAAACTTAAATATGTTTTAGCTTTCTTTGGATTTCCCCTTTTAATCTTATGGATGTCTTCCTGTAGCTCAACCAGTAGAGCGTTGTGTTAGCAGTGCAAAGGTTGTGGGTTCAATCCCATGAAATGCAAGTTTTACAAACCTTGCTGCTCTACTCACATTTTTGTTAATGCCACCAACACTAGAAAGAGGTACGCTTCAGAGCGTAATTAGTAATTATAATTAATAAACACTATGAAAATTAAATTGACTATATTACTATAAAAGGCGGTTTTTAAAGTAGCAATATAGTACAGTAAAAAGCAAAAATCATCATGGAAGTCAGTGAGTACAAAAATATTTCTTGCTATACACAACAATGTGTGTGTGTGTGTGTTTTACTTTGAATACACACTACTAAAGCACATAAATAATAAATAAAATGAACCAGCTTTCATTCTAAATGTACAGTATGCATGTATGGTTTGCACACATAACTTACTTCAAATAACTTAACACTATTCATAAGACAACAAACTCACCAGCTGAAATTTCTACTGTTCATGCTAACTGTGACAGCCCAACAATGCTCACCCCCACCACCACAAACTTGTGTGTGAAACAAATGGGGCTTTACAGTACTCCAAAAAACACCCTCTCCCTTACATGGTTGAGACACACTTATCTGCTTTGATCACACTCGGCCACAGACACAAACATTTGCATACATCTGGACACCATCCCCCTTTTGTTTTTCCACAAACCTTGACGAGATCCAGCTCCAAATGAAAGTTCTCGGAAACAAAAATGGGTTGTAAGAGGGTTGTAAGAATAATAATAATTTGAGGAACACAAAAATCATGCAGCCCCGCTTAATGCAAAATGAGGCAGTAGAAATGTATCAGACAGTTCAACACAAACCTTGTAAGGAGGAGAAGAACCTTTTAAATCATCTGTCCTTTTCTTATATCTTTAGAATTTTTTCAGAATGCACATACTTTGTACTCTATATCTCTAAACCAGAGTGTAGATGTACATTTCTTTTAAGCTGCAGGAATAATGAGTCAATGTTTCTGTAAGGGTTAAGTTTAGAGGTAGAATAGTAAAAATCTTTATTTAAGAATCATGAGAGTCTTTAATAGCTCTAAGCCTGTGTACTATATGTGCATGGATGTGTACTGTATGTGTGTGGCCAGTGCTAGATAGGGTGCTCTATGAAAGTTTACAAGCATTATTTGTAGGTCTTTCTGGAATACTTAATTCTGATTGGTCAACTGCTGTTATCTGCTGTCTATTATAAACAATTTTGATTTTAGAGACTCCTCGTCACATTATCCCTAACTGTTACTCTACTAACTGTTCTCTAAATGCAGCAAAATGGATCACTGGAGCGTTATTGTACAGAACTATTTGGACTTTTAGTACAAAAATGTAACAAAGCTGTTGTTAAAAAATGCAACAAGTGTTTTTGCAACAAATATTTCATGACTTGCCTTCAAAAAGAGTTTTCTCTTCTTCTAATTTCTGCAGAACCTCATTTAATAAAAACATCCTGCTAACTTAAACTGGCTCGTTCCATCTCTATCTCTCTGTCTCTCTCTCTCTCACACACACACACACACAGCTGGGTCATTCAGCACATTTCCAGTGCCATGATTCTGCTGGCATGGCACTTTTTCTTTCTTCCCGCCCTGGGCTATTTTCAGAAGCACACATCACATTTAGCAACACAATATGCAGGGGGAGAGATTTAGAAAGAGTAGCCTATAGCGTAAGGCTGGAGACAAGGGTACTGTGATAAAACGAAAATGGTCTGTTCTGTTAAAAGGCTAAACTTCAAAGGCAGGGCATGACCAGAAAGTTTAGTGTATTAAACTGTATAAGGGGGTCTTGAAAAAGGGTCAGTGAGTAAGTCTATCTGTGAGAGGTCTGAGGGGCAAGATTTGGCAGAAGGCAATTTCTAAAAATGCTATAAAGATAAAATAGCAAAGTTGTGGTAGCTCTACACTGTACTTCCCTATTAAAGTGCAGTGGAACGGCACGGTGGTCTGTGCTGCAGCAGAAAACCTGGACATTATTGCATAGACCTAGAAACAGATGCACATGTGTTGTCAGACTCCTGCAGAGGCACAGGTACTCGCAATATTTAATCACTGTCAAAGGAACCCACACAATAACTGCAGCTCATCTGCATTAGCTCCTGGACTCTCGCCTTACATACACAGGGTCAGCTATGACAGTTTTGGTCAGTACCATGTACAGTCCCACCACAGCCCCTGCTGGTAAGGCTCAAGTAACCTTCATAAATACCAGAAATATCAGAAATCAGCTATTACACAGTATTACTTTTTATCGCTAACAAAGAAACATGTCCCACCAAAAAGTACTTCACATCATTCACACTAATTTATAATACTCTATATTATAAAACTTATAACACTAATTTATATCACCTTTCAATTTCCAAATATCCTCATGAGATATTTAATTACTGACATTCCTGTGTATGTGTAATTCCTGCTGGGAGTTATCCTCAAATTCTAGTCACCTGCCTACAGTATTTTGGGGCATAATAGGGCATTTTACTAGTCTGCTGTATTTTAACACTTATACCAGTAATAACTACTAGCTAGTGTTTCAATGTATTTTGCTACACCATACCTCCACCTTTATTTTGCAAGTTGACCAATAGCAGGTGTATGGTTCAAACAGGAGCCTAATGTTCTTATTAACCAACGAACCAGGTAAACAGCAGGTTGCACAACATGGGAATGAATAAATTACGTCATGGATAAATGTCGTTTCCACATTCCCTGTGGTTGGCCATATGTACAACACAGTGCAAACATATCAATATGACCTCCCCTGTAAAAAGTTCCACCACATGGATTATACTGTAGACTTCTCCATGAGATTAAAACATGATAGCATTCATTTTATTTATATGTAAATACATAAGGAAAAATTTAGTCATTATCACACAATAAACCTAGTCTTGTATTGCGTGTCTTGTATCATTATGTAAGTTTATTTTGCAATAGTGACTATTACATAATTTATTACATAATTCCCTACCAGATATGTAAATAAACACAAAATATTGATTTGGTAATGATTAAATAATCTCATGAAATTACATTATTTTATTATGTGAAAAAAATTTACATGATCAGAAACAATGTAACGGGTTATATATATAATTTAGCTTTTGTGTAATAAATAAAGTTATAAATGAATTACAATAGCATGGAAAATATACTTTTTGTTCATACTATGAAGGTTGGCTGGATGGTTGTAAGAATAATGTAATTTACATTTAATACACTGGTCACATATGTGATACCTCTTTGTCTGACATGTGCTGGTTGTTTTTGGAACAACTGTTTTGCGCAAGGACAAATCCTGCAATGTCGTAGGTAACTAATACACACTACTATGTCATGAGTACACACAATAATGTGTCTGTGTGTGTGGAGCTGACTTACTGGTTAGTGGTGGGGATATGAGGGAGCTGTATTGCTGATGGAGGGGGGAGGGAAAGGTGAAAGTGGGATTTTCAAAGGAAAGAAGGCCAGCTTTGGGAATAGTAACTCTGTATTAGAGGGAGGCTCAGACACATTCTACAATACAAACACATTCAGCAGCCACTGTAGCGGATTATTATTGCACTTTTTCTGTTGACTCATTCTTTGTATCATGTCATTCTATCACATGAAACTACATCTGGATTTTATTTTCATCTGTGCTGCGATGCACCTGGATGTTGTTTTCATTTGTGCTTCCTGTAACCACACACACATGCACACACACACAGATTGAAGCCAAAACAGTTTTTTACTACTGTAAGTATATGCGAGTGAAAATAATTTGTGCATTGCACACTACAACGACACTGGCAGCTGATTAGAGAGATTATATCTCTTCCAAAGCCACACAGCAACTTGAAAGGAACAATGTTGTATGAATCACTTTTTAAAAAGCATTTAGGGTATTTTTGTAATGATGGAGTTTGATAGCTCCAGTAAAAATTCTTATACTCATAGTTTGGAATGACATGAGGGTTCCTGTGTATAATAAACACTTGTGTCATTTCTGGGTGAACTGTCCCTTTAATTTATACGGAGTTTCTGGTCTTTTTGCATCACAGGACACTTGGCACATATGAACATGCAACCCGACTCAACACTATTTTCCTGCTGATCTGGGAAATCTCCTCTTATGTGTGCAACATTAATATTTTTAGCTCATGTACACACAGCAGTTACGCACTTGCATGAATGTGTGCTGTGGCAGTCATCACCATTCATAAATCTTCAAGTCCTCTGAAACAAGGACACACACATATACACAGCCATACATGAGGCAATAACCTATTTAAGGCACATAAAAAAATAATCAAATAAACGAGTGCATTAATACTGCATTGAACATTATGTATGCAAAAAAGGTGTTCTGTAACTCAACACTTTTCAGCTTATGTTCTTCTAAGGTCTCTTTTTCTCACTCAGTGCCTGTTAGTGAAGTTTGATAGGAAACTACAGTACAGTCTGAGAAAGCCTACCACTGACAGACTTTCATGTACGTTTAAAACACATGAAACTGAATTTGAACGACTTCTCCTAACCCCTAGGATGAACTCATACTAAACATTATGCATTAAGTACCATGCTTTAATAACTGTAAAATGGGACACACGAAAAATTCATACCGAGCTCTAGCATTGTGCTTATCACACACTGTCTGTATTTTTTTTTACTGTACACTATCACTTCACATAGATTTTTCTATTTAAAGGAAAATTTTTAGGAAAAATAACCATGATACTCTTAAAATTTCTCTTGAATTATGCAAATTAAATAGAGGTAGTGGCTTGTGTGTTCCACTTGAAATTCATTGGTTTTAGAAATGTAGGTGTTTCATAGCTCACACTAGACCACCAATAGAGGGGTGTGGTTAACAGCTTTGGCACCGCCCAAGCCGTCAGATTGACATCATCAGTAAAGGTCTGCCATTCCAGAAGGTGAGTATATTTTTAGACTTTGATTAAAGACTACGAGGGAGCATTAATAAAAAAAAATATTGTGCACAGATAAATCCATTGGGTTACATTTTTCCATTTGGCCGA
Organism: Yasuhikotakia modesta; assembly: GCA_036877545.1. Classification (NCBI taxonomy): domain Eukaryota; kingdom Metazoa; phylum Chordata; class Actinopteri; order Cypriniformes; family Botiidae; genus Yasuhikotakia; species Yasuhikotakia modesta. Next base: position 93,288 of record JBAJNP010000101.1, on the reverse strand, counting down.
AGCTTTTATCCAAAGCGACTTACAGTGAATTTAAATAAACATATAATATAAATATAAATATATTGTTCATAGTGATTCTTATGCAATTTCAAACAAAATAACATGATGTTTTTTTATACATTTTTTCATGAGGAATTGTTTTCTGATGTGATAACAAGCCTTTTGCTTACAGCTTAAATACACACACAAAACCACACACATTTCAGTGTAAAAGTGTTGCATTTTAATGTAGTATGGCAATCCTCTTGCGTGCAGGATAGAATGACATGCTCATTTCAGTTTGAAAATGCTACCTCATGTTCTGTGTTTAAATTGGACGTACCGTGACCTACTCCTGCATCCTGTAATAATGAAAGCCGGACTGTTGCTTTACTCTTGAATGCTTCACATCATATGTGTCCCCCTGAGCAAGGCAAAACCTTCAACTGGTCGAGAAAAGGTTCTGTCTGATTAAAAGTCACCTCAACTAACTCCTACCCCAGACCAAAGGCAATCTGGACCACCAAGTTTGAAACCTAGTGTGTGTGTTTAAACACAAAACATGACTAAGAAATCAGGAGGTCTTCACAGTCCGGATGTTTCTATCAAAGAAGAACACAAAACAACAACTAGAACTGTTAAAAAAAATCAAGTGCTGTGACAAAAACTAAATAAATATGAAATGAAGAAATAAACCACACTATATATGGTCATATGCGTTGATCAAATGGTTGACATTTATAGTAAATATGGTGCCATTATAGCAAGCAATGCTTTGAGGTCATAAATACAACAAAAAATAACTTCTGGATGAGTATTCTGACAGATCACTTGACTCTAATGAACCTAACAGAAAGAAAGAGCATACTGAAATGCAACACACTCATTCTGTGCACACAGAAACCATTAAACTGCACCTAAAGCTGTCACTGTTGATTTTAAACACACTGCTGTCTCAGAGCAATAAGATATCCAGCAATGACATCATAAAAATCAGATTTTTGTCCTAACCAGTCTTGGTAATCACAAGGTGTTTGTCAGGTACTGTAATCATCATAAACTGTCACTGATTCAAGAATCAAAGACATTTTCAATAAAACTATATATTAACTTAAATATCCATTCAAAACATTAAATATCCTCTGATTGGCTGGAATTGCACCTTGGTCTGCAGAACAAATTGTCTAAATACATGACACAGTGTTAGCATGTAGCATTATAAGAGGAGAGAGAGCATATTAGTATTCATATATGCCAATTGTGCAATTTTTTTGCTTGATGAGCCCAGACTCAAGATTTCCAGACTCAAGCACAGTCGTTTCTGTAACAGTACAGCTTCCAGGTGTCCTGGTTAAATCTGATCTGCATCTGCGCTTATAAATGACATACACAGCGAGAGTGTGTACTACTGTACACACATCTGAGACTGAAGTACACTAACACTTACTAAACCAAGCTTGTAATCAGAAAGTTGCTGGTTCGATTACAGTGTAGGCAGGTAGCAACTGAAAAGCCCTTGAGCAAGGCATCCAACCACTGATTGTGCTGCCCACTGCTCCAGGTGAGTGTGTTCACGACTTGCAGTGTGTGTTCACACCTCACCGATGATGGGTTAAATGCCACATTTCAGGTATAGTTTACCATACAAAATAATGTCACTTTCACTTCACACCTGGCTTTTTCCATGGCTTAGACTTTACATCTGCCTCCTGGACACTGCCCTCAGCATCCACAACCAGTACTGTGGACTTAGAGCCTGGCTCAAAGTAGATAAGACAATAGAGATCCCAAACATATATCAAGCCATGCCTTGAAAAATGGCTTAAGGACTCCCAGCAGTGCAGTTTAATCATGCCTAAAGCTTTCTTCAGAAATGCAATGATAGTCATTTAGAAAATATATGTTTATATTAAATGTTTCCAAGGGAATATTTTAACTATGGAATATAAATTGACTCTATATAAGCTATAATAACCATCATTAATCTTTTATTTTGTATATGCTCTCTGTATACTCTCTCTGTAATGAAACTAGGACAAAAGGCAGGATTAATCTTTCACGTGTCTCCATTTGATTTGAAGATCTCCACAGTCATCCAATCACATTCTTACAGTAAAAATTGTTACTGTCCTAAATACGAGGGAACAATATGTATAATATAACAATAAGTATAAATTACCTTATTAGCCTGGCTTATGAATATTTATGAGGTGACATTTATCTGTCACCTGATTTATCTGAAGTGTGCACTGGTCTTTTTACTGGTCACTGCACTGGTCTTATCAATATTACTACCTCTATTGACTTACTCCATTTTCAAGGTAATGACAAAATGACTGAATAAGGAAAGCTCAAAATGTGTTGCCCTGCAAGTTAATTAGCATCATTTGACAAATTAACATGTTCCCCCTTTATCATAAATAAAACATATACAATTTTATTCCAGTTACTATATTTGCTATCATTACAATTCTATGATATTATGATAAGATTACGAATTTTAAACTACAAAAATAATCTCACTGGATAAAGGAAAGGTTATTGAAAATCAATTAAATCCAGAAATCAATGAAATAATAAATAAAACATATCAAATGTAACAATGTCAGATTTTTTCTGAGATCCATTCAAGTGGCTCCAAAACTTGTTTAAGTTTTGGAGCTGTGGTTTACATGCTTCTAACTGGACATCACAATGATAAATATTAACAATGTTGGGTCAGACTGTTGGGTCAGACATGCTTCACAGGAAAAACTATACTGTGTTTTGGGCACACATGGTATATTTGACTTCAAGTGTCTGATTTAATCACATGCAATAATTAATGCTACAAAACAATAAAAAGGCTTTACATTCAGCAAATAAGGTAAACATCGGGGGTCAATTTACAAGCACACTTAGCTGCAGACCTACATTAGTCTAAGTGAGGCCAATATCACTGCAGCCTCACTGGGCTTATTTAAAGCCAATGCAGTGTGAGGGAAAATTCCTGCTTGGGTTTGGGTTTTGCAAGCAATGAAATTTGCTGTGTCGACTACAAGAAACAGCTAACTTGTAGCTGCGCTGTGCTGGGAAATAGCAAACTAAAGCAATGGTTAATATTCTCATTCGTTCTCCAGTCAGCGCATGAGAGGACCTTCAATTTGCAACACTTGCAAAATGAACTTCTGAATTTAACAAGTGTCCAAAGAGTTCCAGATCAGATGTGTGGCTTTATGCATTTTCAAAGTATTTTTCCATGCATCAACAGATGCACCACATGTTAGAGCACTGCTTGCTCTAACATAAAATTAATGTGTCAGCCTGTGTCTTTCCAATCTAGCACAATAAAGTCTTGCAACACTTACATCAAATGTAAATGCACATTGGCCACATTTACAATACAAAATAACACAAAACAATACAAAACGTTCCCAATACAAAAACCTGACATATGGTTACAAATTATAAGAATATAAAGTACATAAAATTATAGGTTAATTAATTAATTTATTCTTATTACTTGGTAAATGGAGATAAAATCAAATGTGATTTAAGTTAACAAGCTTAATGCCAATAAATTAATCAGCTGTCTGGCTTTATAAGATATTCAACAGATGTTCTACATACAAAATACTGCAAATGTAAATCTACAGATCTTTTCACCAGTGCAGGACCTTATTCCATATTTCTGTTCAAATGATAGCTTTGACCTTTTACTTGATATTTACTTGACACAACTCAGGCGTGTAGCAAACATTGAAACACTTTTATAAATGTGTCCCCACTTTAGAGTTTAATTGAAACTAAACTTTAGTATGTTTCCAACTGCCAATCTATCATGTCAGACACAGAACATAGGATGCAGATGAATTAATACATTAGTGCATAAGGATTGTTCTTTAGAACATCTTACATGCGGAGAAAATGCATCAGGTCACATTACTGAAACAGATCAAGTGCTATTGTTTATTCATTTATTAGGCATATTAATTTTTGCTAGTATAGTATAGCTAAATAACAGATGGCAAGAAGAACATTTCTGTAACTGTAACTTTGGATAAACTTTTTCATTACATAAAGACAGGTGTTATTTGGGTTACTCACCTGAGAACTTCTTTTCTGTAGTTTTCTCTTCAGCAATATTGTCATATTCATGTAAATTAGTTTAAAGTTAGAATGGAATAAACAAAGCACAAGACTTGTGTTTTTAAAATCACATTATGGAACAACGTTTTCACCTCATGTGATTTTTTCCTGCTACTGAACATTTTATCTTTCATTAATCATTTAAGATTGATAAGATCACACATTACATCATTATTATTAAATTAACCTATTATTATAAATTGATGATGACCTTAAAGTAAAATCACCTCCGCAGCTTTGTTTATTCGGTTTAAATGTAACACTTTTCACATGGTGTTATTATGTTAGTTGCAAATAAATGTATATATGGCACTAGTTGCTTGTATAGGTTGTTTTAAAAGCAAATGTTACTAAATGAAAGCATCTGAAAACCTAGTGTCAGTTCCCTGTTTTTTTAAAGGTGTTTTATAGATGTAGATCAGATGCCTATGAAGCGTTTGCATGCCTCTCTGAATAATTTCAGATCGTTATTAAACTTTCACCATCAGATTCCTCACCTTCATAAAGCCAGTCTGTCTCACAATCATCTCCTCAGAAGAGAAGCCACCATGCCTCTGCGTTGGCATATACACCTTAACAATAAAATCATAACAAACATATTCTGACACGAAAAGCGCGATATAAGCGGAAGCGAGTTTTCTACAGGTTTTAAAAAAAAATCCCAGGTGATAGTTACGTGTTGACGTATTATAATCGCGACGCCCCTATGGGGATGATCGGTTTGTTTTAAATGCGGTCTGTTTGACAGGTCTCTGTTTATGTCGCTTGTTTATGCCATCGTCGGTATTAAAAAGATCAGTTCTGAGATAATATTTTGCCCTTAGATGGCTTCATGTCTTTCCCCGGACAGACCTGGGAAAACGTGTTGGTTAAAATCAAGGCGGCTGTTGTTTTCATGGATGATCGGTGCATAGAGACTGGAACGGAGGAGCTGCGCTCCTGTTTGGGGCTGGAGCTCGTAACATCAAACCGTTCTCTAGCTTTGAAGGAGGCGGAAAGAACGAACGCAAAGCTGTGTTTGTTGTCAGCACCGTACTGAAAGGTAGAATGGCAGACATTATCAAAGACATTATTTACCTCAGTAACTTTTTAATACAGTGTGGTTTTCACATCTGTTTCTCACTCCATTCACTTGCTTGCGAATAATGTGAACGTGAGTGGATGGGATAAATTACATTGCTAAGGTCATGCACGCACCTGTGGTCTTTGCTTCCCTGAGCCAACACATCTATCTTTCTCTTACATGAGTTTATCATTACCCATCAGGAGAGCATCCTCAGGGGGCCCAATGAGCCGCCTGATTGCAGGAGAGCTGGCCAATCATCTACAGGCAAAAACAGGAGGAAGTCAGCATCCAAAGTCCATTAATAGTTTTTGTTGCTAGAACTTTCAATCTTACATTTTTAACAAAATCACATCAGTGGAATGAAACGTAACATACTTGTGAAAAAGTTAACCTTTTCCTCCATCTTCCCAATTTAGGGGCCGTTGGAGGACAATCTAGTAAAGAAAATCTTTCAGTGTTGCCACAGACCTTGTTATTCACGCATCTGAAATGCACAGCTGAAACACAGGGCATCCTGGCACATGGCTGCTTGGCACAGAACCAGTAAGAGCATTTACACTGACATAACTGGCACCAGGCCAACAGGTATTAAACCTGTGAGTTTTTAAATAGCCAGCCAGTAGGTTATTGTGTATTTTGTATCAATACAAATTATGCATCAAATCAAAGTCATTCATAAGCTGGTAATTGCTCTCAGCTGCCTTTGATTAGGTTTTCAGCGGTTATTATTTGAATTGTAAACGACCAAAATTGTATATTTTAACCTATAGGTTAGCCTATAGGTTTTAATGGTCACTTACAAAATATTGTATCACAAGGTTAGCTTATTTTATCTCAATATGTACTAAAAACTGTATTTCTTAAGTTTGTTTAGAAAATGGCCATAAAGCTACTTGTAAATACTACCCAAAGCCTTTGCCAATATTTGACAGGCAAACCCCAAAACCTCTGTCGCTGTAATGAGGAGTGAATTGACTCATTTATTTTTAAATGAGTGTTCTGTCTACTCTAACTGTATCTGGCACAACCAGTATTTGCATTGGAGTGGGTCTAAGCCTCTGTTACATTTTTAAAAATTACAAAGTGTTATTATTGCATTACTTGATTTGCTGGATTGGGTTTGTACAGGTTTCTGGTCTAAAAACTGTAGAGTCTACTGGCGTTGTACTCTAGAGCACAGCCCATAACCTAACCATCAGTTATACCAAAGGGAATGCCCCTTCTGTAATTTGGTTGGGATTAAAACATTTATGCTGGTAAATGATAGATGAGAGACACATTGCAAAATAATCTGCTCACTGTAGGAAAGAGCTGACACAGGAACAATGCCAGACCAATACCTTTAATGAAGTCCACCATTTCTGTAGTCATCATAAATGTGTGTATTTGTATTAAAACAACCAAAATTGTTTTTTGCTCATTTCATTTCCTGTGAAGCAGGATGTGGTGATGAGTGGCCCAGAGTTTCTGCTGTTCTGTGTAAACCTGTTCTGTTGTTTTAAACACATTTGGTTTGCTCACTCACTGTGTGAATAGAAAATGTTTACCTAAATGAGCCCAGTAAGTGACGTTGGATGTGTATTTGTGAATATGCTTTGCACTGTTACCCTTTATTGAAAGTCAGGTGTCATTTAAATGACTCAAATCTAAAATGTTCTAAATCTATTAATTTGATGCAAGATTTTTTGCTAGGGTCATTAGACAAGCTGTGTAAGAGACTGTGGCTTACTGAAACTATTCCATCTGAAAGTCAAATGGTATTGAAGTGGAAAGCCAAATACTCTTTATAGCCCATTAGGTCTAAACCACATGTTAAACTTGAGGGTTTGCTAACGGAAGAACTTGTTTCATTAGTCTGTTTCTTTTCAAGCCTCCATCAGGCAGTGACTTTAGAGGCCATTTGCCTGTGGGAAGGATTCAGAAACAGACAGATTCAGTTTATAAGTTTTGAACCTGTTTGTGATCTAATCAAATGAATGCTTGAGAACTCCAGGTTGCGACCAGTTTCAGCCACATACTTTTCATAGAGCCTGATCATATTTGTTATGGGTTCTTATGGAATCCAGGGATGCATACTGTCAGGAGACCAATGTCGCATTCTGATCAATAGTTCCCGTATAGCTATTTATTATTTTGGCTGTCTCTACAATCTTATTGATCAGTCGCTGTTGTCAGTGGTTGCTTTACCTACACACAAACATAGACATGTAAACTAGACCACAAATGTTGTATTCCATGACCACATCCCTTTACAGTCATTAGCAGGTTAAAGTAGCACCGCAGTGCTGAGTACAAACACACTCTCCAGGCCACCATGTAAGTATACAAAATTAACTGTCAACCAGATGGTTGAGTAACAAGACAACCTTAATATTTGCTGAGCTGTGTGTTACAGAAGCCAGTTAAGATAAATAGTTTTTTAGTCATTTAATTGAATTCAGACACACACAACATCCAGAACAACAAGATACAAGCAACATAAATACACCGGAGTGTTGACTTATGAAGCTGATCACTCACCATGTTTGTAGTGTTTGTTGTTAGAGGACACATGAATATTTACATACTCGTATAAACCTTGCCTTTAGCAGGGGTGTGTTCAGTATGCCTTTGCTCTGCCTTACCAAACTTTAATTTTCTCCCTAGCAAGGGACAAAAAAAACACTTGCAAGGGCCTTTACTTAAAATGTTAGGCAACCACTTCTTCATTGCCATGTTTTGACACAATTTATCACAAAATGCTTAGGCAAGGATAATCAAGAGGGTTTTTCTGCCTTTAAGCTTATTGGGGCATTAAGTTGTGTAGGAATGAACAGGAGATTGTATAAACTCACAATGTCACAGTAATGTTCTCATGGTTGTACCATTAATTTTTTAAGGTTAGAGTATTTTTACATAAAACATCACATTCTCTGAAAAAATCAGTTTTTCATTGTACAGTAAATTACATTAAACGTATGTAGACACCTAGAAACACCTACTTACATTCTCTAAGTAGTCTCTCAAAGTAACGCTAGTATAATTTTTTTATAAATGTAAACATTTTTTTAAATGTTGTATATCATGTCACATATCAGAAAATATTATAAGTTGTATGTTTTAGAAAGGTGGCATGGTTTTAAAAAAAACTTTCATAAACAAGTAATAACGTTAGGGCAACATCTAAAACTTTTAAGTTTTTAACTTTTAAGGCATTTTAAGTAGGGAAATTTTAGGAAAATGTTCTTACAACCTAGAATTCTTAGGCAGGACGTTATGTTGAATGTTGCATAAGATTATTTGACCAAGCCTGGCTTGCAGTTAACATTCCTAATGGACTCTGAACCATTTCTATGTGGACCAAACAGACATGGGGCCATGCCCAACAGATACCACCATACCAATGTATGCATCGCAATGCATTTTTTAAAAGTATTATTGTAAACAGTAAACATTAAAATTTTCCTGAAAAGGAATTAAGACAAATTTGTTTTTAGAAGGTGGTGTCAAAATACTTTTAAACATACATTTATCCAGTGTTTTTAATTTAAAATTTATAATGGATTTGGGTTTATACGTAAATGTGTTCATGTGTTACTGCGTGTATCCACTGATAATTTTAATCTTCCATAGAATGTTGTGTTTCTCAGCCCTTCTGTTTCTCATTTGCTTTCTTAGGATTTTGTCTTTAATTTAACCTTTTTTATTTTTACATTAGAACCCTCTTATTTGGGCCTAGATTCTTCTCAGCTGGTGCTCCATGACTTACCGGAGAAGAACTGGTCTGGTTCCACACAGTCGAATCTGTTCAATGTGAGCATGTGGGTTTTTATCTTAAGCTCAGCAGGGAAGCCAGTCACAAGCCTCTGGTTTGTTTAACCGAGTCTAGACAGACTCTGGGCAAATATTGAATATTTTGATGCATGTTGACAGGGCCCAGAACCTCAAGAGGAGAGGAAGGGACTCCCCAGACTCATAATGTGTTTAAATTTCTCTGGAGACAATTATATGTTGCCAGCTAAGTCATTAATTTCTGCTCATTAATTTTCATTCCTGTGATGCAGTTACATAACTATATCTTTACAGTTTCTAAAGTAAATAGCACTGGGGCCTGTACAAAGCTTGCTGCCACAGTGCTATGGTGATTTGGGTGGCTGCCAGAGCATTATTATGTAGTTGATAAGGCATTCCTGTGTTTTAGATGGTTGCTAGTGTGTTCTGGGTGGTTCCTTGCTTGCTGGCCAAAGTCAATAAGAGCACACCATCAAATGTCCTTGAAATTCTGGTACCAAGATATGGCACAGATTGTTTCTGTAATTTACGCATATGGAATTATTCTAGCAAGATCTATTGCCATTAATGGAAAACTCAGGTCTTTTTGTTTAGAAAAGTAATAACTCCCCTCATCAAGCCACATAATTTGCGGTAGCATTTATATTTGTAACACAAACAATGTGGGTTTCACTTCATAGTTTAATGCTTAGAGTTTGACTTAAAACCTTGAACTTAAATGTGTGTATACAAATCGGTTTAGTGGCCCCACCCAGCTGTGCTAATATTGTTGTTGTTCCTGTTGGCTTAGGTGAATTTAATTGGCAGCATTGTGTTATTATAGCCCAGCTACAGGCTCTGTAAAATATTATCTTAAGTTTCATTTTTAGAATTGTAATAGTGGGTTGGGGCTAATTTTGCCTTCATTGTATGGCATCTCCTGTTGTAATTGTAGGATCTCTTTCAGGTTTTGGTTCAGGCAATGGTAGGGTGGTCATTTTAGGTGGCCATCTCGAGTGCAGGCAGCTGACAGGAGAATTCCTCTTTCTCGACTAGGAGAACCCCAGCTTTTAATAATATTCTGGTTGTACACTGTGGCTATACTGTACTATAGAGTTATAGTTTTACCAATGCAATGCTCATTTCTCATTTGCATTTGCTAAATCCTTTGAACTGAACATAAAATAAAAAAGCTTATTCCATTGGAACAATTCCAAGCTTCATTGACAGTTCCTATATGCAAAACATTTTATTATTTAGCTTTTCATTACTCGACTCTAAACCCCCAGTGGTGTGTGTTTCTGACCTGCTAGTGTGCACCCATTAATTGTGTATTAAAGGTTAGTTCAGCTCTCAAGGGTTCAAACCACCCCACCCCACTAGAAGTCTCACAGGAAACAAAGTGAGCCACAGATGAAAATAATTCATCTGCGGATTCTTCTGCAACATTGTTTATCCTTATGGATTAAGATGGTAATAAAGACTTCATTGACCTATTTAACACAAGCGCACACTGTAGTTTCCCCTTTTCAACGATCCTTTTGTTTCGTTAGCCAAAGTGTCATTGGCTGGGCATTCTTTATAAGGGCAGATGTCCACAAAAATGACCTTACCATCACAGACATGACCTTCTCATTACGAGTTGATTTTCTTCCTAGAGACAGTTAAACAACAGTTGGAGCAAAGAAGCTGTTTTATGACAACATCACACAGAGCCCACATAAAATACCTGTTAACTCAAACCACCTGCAAAAACACATGAACCTCAACCAAAAAATACAGCTGCAGAAATATCCAGTGGCAGTTATCAATTAAAACCATTTGTGTAATCGTACTGCACACACCTACAGGCCAGAAACAGCCCAGTTTATGAAAGTATAGCTTTGTTTGTCATGTCCCATATTTTTTCAAATGACGCTTACATAACAGTCGTTCTCCAGTCTCTGTGAGACGGGTGACATTTGTCTTTGAAGTTATACGGCAGGATCTTTTTGAAGAGATGAAGATACTTCTCAGATTTGCGAAATTCCTTTGGTCTTTTGAATGTCAAATCTTTGTTTTTTTTAAGATGTGCTCTGTCATTTTGCTTCATTAAAAAAGTTTTACAAAAAGAACTTTTAAACTAAAACTATATATAAAAAACTCTTGTACACTTTAGTGTGCAGAGAGACTCTAGTCATATAAGTAGCAGCCTAATAAAATGTTTTTAATTTACTCTAAAAATAGCAAAGGTAATGACTTTTATTACAGATCTCTTGAACACCCTGCTTCCATTGGTCAAAACAGGTCACACACTATTGGTTGAGCCAATGTTGCTGTTTTGGCTGGTGCAGCATCAGCTATATGCTTACAGTCCTGTGTGCAATTGTCCATGTACATTTGCTTTTTTCTCTAGATTTTTGTTGTGTTTCCTGTTGTTGATAAACACAGACTTAATCATCAGCCACTAAAACAGTCAGAATCATTATGGCATTGCAACAGCACATCTGCGTACAATTCCTGATATAAGATTGGGTCCATATTGTCTCTTTAAAATGTGCATGCTGCATTCAGACGCACCCTAAACGCTATTGTGTTGAGAAACAACACCTGATTATTGCTCAAGAAATTACACTATAGAAAAACCTCTGGGACCTCTTCGTGTACAAAACAGATTTTAAGGCATTCAAAATATTTAGTCAGTTATAGTCCATTCTTGACTGCTCAGTCATGTGTTTCCAGTAACCCTCACCTCCTCTCCTACAACATGCACACACACACACACACACACACTGGACAGTGTACAGCAAGGCTGTGGTGATTGGGTAAATAATATCTTCACAGACCAACACTGCCCTCTAAAGGTTAGAGTAGTACTGCAGTGCTTTTAGGGAAACAAACTCACTGAACCCCCTTGATGGGACATCTAGCCCTAGGAGCACCAAGGGGAGGGTGGAGCATAAAAGAGGGGGGAGATTTTGGGGTAAATTGTAACCATGCTGCCCCTCTGATGCATTCCAGGCAGACCTCTCGTCTTCCTGGAATATACAAAGACATACACACACATGCATACAGAGAGGTTACAGTCTGACTTACAGCATGTAAACTACGCTGACTATGTGTGCATCTGTTTATGACATGCAAAATCAGTTCAGCCTAATTTCACGGCCACACTACCTACCCATAAACACGCTGTGTACTTGACCTTGTTGAACAGATTTATGGATGCTGAAGGTTCTTGTTGAGAAATTTCTCTAAACATTTAGACTTAGGATTGGTACCTTCAGAAAAATGAAGGACGACTGCTACAGTGGGGGCCAAACCACTCGTGCCACAGTGACCACATGCCTGATAGCGTGTTAATGGTGGTAAATAACAACAAGTGTGTTTTTAGGAAGTGGACATTATAATAAGCTATCTGCTATTAAAACTGTAACAGAGCCCTTAGTCTCTCATTAATTTAGGGTGGTGTACACACAGATTATGGCTAAAATATTTGTCTCCAAACAACAACTTCCAAACACTGAAACTTTTCTAAATTAAAGAAAAACACAATTTTTAGTATTGGAATATAATTTCATTTATATATTTATTTATTGTCACATAGCCTGATGTAAATTCTATGGTATTTAAGTATTAAATATGTATTAAATATATAGTATTCATAGGTATTGGGACAGTAAAGGAAAAGTTGCACTGTCTGGTGTCAGAAACATCTTTAATGATTCAAACAGGAATGTGAGGTGAATGTACAAAATATTACATTTCATTTCATATGACATGTTTCACTTTATTTTTTCACTTTGTTTCTTTTCTCAGAGTCATTTCCCTAGTCTTCATCTCTGAACACAAGACTCGAGACACAAGACTGCATGAAACTGCTTCTGCTTTCTCATTCCCTGTTTTTGTGTATAAACAATAAATGAATTGGATGATAATTTCAAAACTGGACGATTCTGCATTTTAAGGGACAGGTGGCAACTTTACCTGGACCCTATAGCCTATTATAGACAAATTTTAACCTTTAAGTTACACATTAATATACTACCAAAGAAGCACTATATATACTTTCAGTTAAAAGGCTCATTAGTAGAATTAATAGTATTCTCTCACTAATTTTAGTAGGTGCATGCTGGGATGGTTTTTAAATCACTACATGCTAGGCACTTTTAGACTGCATTACCTTTACTATTACTAAATTGTTGTTTTTGTAGTGAAACATACATTTACACATACAAAGCTGATTTCAGGCATTTAAAAATAAGCCTTTACATTAGCAGTATTTAACAATTCCGTCAAGTGTGTCAAAACTTTACAAATTATGCATATGTTTTTATGTTTTTGCCTATTATTACATGTTGCTTAGTCTAACAGAATCAAAAAAACGATAGGGGAAGCATTTCTTTTTTTTACAGGCTTTGTTTTTCTTCTTTTGCAACAATCTCATGTGATCTTTTGCAATAATTGCCCATCATGTGATCTTATTTTCTCCTATTTTTCTTTTTTTTGGCACTTCTTGCTACATTGTGTCATATCCACAGATGACCAAGTGGGTTCACGCTCATGTTAGCTCTCATTTGGTTAATTTTCTCAGGGCAGCACTTTAGAACAACAGCCCTTATGTTTATTGTGTGGGTTTTTGTCCTCCTTTTTCTTGTTTCCCCTATTTTTGTCTCATTTTTTGGGCAATGGAATCAGGCCTCTCTAGCACTGCCAAAACTATGTCTGGAACATATTACAGCTGAGATCCAACACATGGCAACTGTTAGCGAGAGAAGGGAAAAGCAAAAGAGCAAGAAAAACAGAGCACGTTTAACATTTGGTTTCAGTGTCAGTGTCAGTAAGACACTCCCACCCTCAGTCGCTCACCCTCATTTGTTTCTCCTCTCGCTCACTCAACTCCACCCATCCTTTATCCAGTGTTCTGATTATTTACTGTATGTTATGTAGGCCTAAAAAGTCTATGGCCATATTAGAATCTAATTACAACTGTTACATAAACCTTAAACAAACTTTATGAATGGCACTATTTTGATAATCACAATTGTAACCTGTTCTTCGTCTGAGAAGTCAGCTGCTATGCTTTTATTAAAGCACACGACAAGCTCCTTGGAACATTCTCAGATCATGTTGTGATAACAGATTATCAGGTTTAGCACTTGTGAAGTACATACCAGCTGTCATTAAAGCAAAAGGGAAGAATACAAAACGCTTCTGAAAACAATTCTGAAATGCATGTTAATTTGAACTTTTGCTTAGATTGTTATTCTAAACATTTAGGAAAACTTTAATAAAAAACAGGTACATTAACGTAAACCCTAAAAGTACCCTAATAATACCATGTTTTCTGTATTTAGTTTTTTGTATTAAGGTATTAAAGCAACAAGGAAACAACATGTGAAAAGATATGTGAATCTATCTATCTATCTATCTATCTATCTATCTATCTATCTATCTATCTATCTATCTATCTATCTATCTATCATCTTATATATTCATATATATATATATATGAATTGAATTTTAAGTGTGTGTAAAATTTGCACTGCTTTATTAATATGATGGGCAGCATTTAAACTGGAAGACACACACAATCCAAAAGCTGATTAATGGCAGGAAGAGGTGGAGCCAGTGATGAGAGCATAATGATGATGTCTCATTAGGACATGTCCTGAGGATTGATCAATTAGTTTATGAGAACTGCCTGCTGAATAATGATTGTAAAGTTATTGCAGACGAGAGCTGTACATTGCGGATTGATGAATAAGAGAAAGAAATTGATTACTACTCAACAGAAAAAGACTAACAAGCAACCAAAGAAGCTGACATGGCTGTAGTCTTGCCTAATACATAAAGATTTAAGGTGGTAACCAAAACGTTTCATGTTTTTATTTGTAAACCTACTAGTTTTTTTGTAACGTATCAGTAGTAAATTGTTTGATAATACAGAAACTGTGAAGCTTTCAATGGTGCTTTTGGTTTTGTATTATTTTTTGTGACCCCACAGGGCCACCACAGTCTCACTTACACTTACTGTGTGTGTGTGTGTGTGTGTGTGTGTATGTGTGTGTAAAAGGCAGTGAAGGAGGTAAACCGGGCACCCAGCAATGAGAATCTACCAAGTAAAATGAGTCTGGATAAGGCCAAACCCTTTCACTTGCGCACAAACTACATACACTCAAAAAATATATAATTATCTCAAACATCCCCACCAAAGTTGAAGCCACTTTTTAATTTCACACAAACAAGAAACGTTGTAGGGAGTTGTAGCATTACTGCATGTTCTCCAGTAATATTTACTAGAGTATTACTCACATTTTATGTGTGTTGCCTTTGAAGCTGCAGAATACTTTGTTGAAATGTAACCATTCACAACACTTCTTTTAAGAGTTTGTACTTTGATGGCCACGAGAAACAGTGAACAAGAGAATGGTTAAATGTTATAGCTAAATGAAAAAAGCGTGAGATGAGAACGGGATCCAGCGGTTTAGAGTGAAAGTCCCACAGCGCCTTCTATATGCAGCAAGCAGCAGTACAGACGGGCAGAATGACCATGTGGCCGCCGTAGAACCACATGTTCACATACTCACACACACATATGTTCTGAAAGGTGTTCTGCTGCTCATAATTTAGGCAACAGATTCTGAAAAGAGGGGTAAAAATACCGACATGTAAGAAGTTCACTAGCCTCCAAAATACACACACGCAATGGCAATAATCATGGGTTGGAGTTTCAAGTAACAGAATTATGAGACAAACTGAAGGTTTGCAGTCCATATGTATGTATGTTGCCACTTACTGTTGTGTTTCAGCTGTTTTTCCACCAGTTTTAGGTAATTTTTAAACAATAATACATACTGTTTATTGTGGATAAAACTTTTTACTTTTTATTTGTGCTAACTTACATTTACATTTAGCAGATGCTTTTATCCAAAGCGACTTACAGTGAATTCAAGGTACACATTTTTTTATCAGGACTTGCCTTCCCTTGGGATCGAACCCACAACCTTTGCAGTGTTAACGCAATGCTCTACCAACAGGATGTGCAACTTTAATGTTTAACTGTCAAAATCTATAACTAAATGCCCTTTTGACTAGTGGGAAATTGTCCACATCTGCCATTCTGTGAGAAAAAGAGTAATATGCCAGTGTGGGTTTGTATTGCTAAACACAGCTCTGTTTCAAAGGTTCTCTCAAAGCATGAACACTCTCACTGTACCAAAACTGCAGCCAATCTTTCACATTGGATCACAGTCATTTCCTGGTGGCTAAGCCAACAGAACTTTTATAGTGCCAGAACAGTCTTACTATGTATCAAACAGAACAAGGTTCACACACACACACACACACACACACTGTTTAACTGTTCCAGTTATTTTTATTGCAATGCAGGCACAGCTGTTATAGATTTTGTTTTGATTCCTCTTGTAGCATCAGATGCATTATTCTGTTGCGTTGTAAAATATGAGTGTGTTCTCTAGTGGTCTTTGTTTCAGTTTGTCTGTGAACTCTGGTGGTCTGTGTTCCGCTGTCTAAAGTGAGAGTGCTTGACTCGGTGTGCATATTCTGGGTCAGGGCTTCTTGTGTGTGGTTATGTATGTTCAGCTCTTACTTCATGGTCATGTGACAATAATTCCTTCATGTCTCACCTATTCCTCTTTTTGGTTTTGGTCTGGTTGAATCATCTGACCTGTGCTTTTATGGCTATTCTGTTGCTCTCTCTCTCTTTCTCTCTCTCTCTCACTCTTTCTTTAGTGTGTGGGTGTTTCTGGAATAAAAAAAAAAACAATTCTTAGCAATATTTTAAGAGCTTGCAAGATCCGACTCGTTTTGGTAAATTCTGTAACCCAGCCACCCACAAAAGGTGCCATAGACATCAGAAGACTGCATTTCCATGATTCATTGCATACAAATGAGCTTGTGTAGAGTTCATTATTAAGCAAAAGGCTTTGTGGGATTAGTGTTTTTTTCATGTTGGATTAGCCGGACTGTCTGAAATGAAGTTTTTTTTCTTTTTGCCAGTTGTCAAACAGTTTTAATGTTCAGTAGCTCTCTGCCCTTCAGAGGGTTTTAGACAGTTAGTTTATTATAGTTGGTGAAGGTAGACACATATTGCCATATGGTCTTTATACCATTATATCATTATATCTCCTACCAGCCACAAAACTATTTTGAACAATTTTTAGTTATATATTATGTATTACACATACTTACACACACACACACACACACACACACACACATTTATTATTTAGGTAAAATAAATTTAAAGCTACAAATGTGGCAACAGATGTTTCTTTGTTGATGTTTGTATGTCTAAATTTTAGTCATTCATCTCATTTACGTTAGCTAAGGCCATGACTTTTTCACGTGGCATTATTATAAAACAGTCTTCTGTGAAATTTGGGCTGTAATGAGTTTGGAATCATTTAGCGTTCCTGTTATCACGAAAATGACCCTCAGGAGAATCACTATGCTCTGTGCTCAGCCCACCAGTGATTCAATCTTCTCTTGTGAAACCACCCTCTGGATATCTGCCTGATTTTGTCTGTCGGTGCACGTCATGTTCTAGTCATTTTTGAAACAACTTTATTCTGTGTGTGCTGTATGTGTGTTGGCCATGACTGGGCTAAAGCAAACATTGGCTTCATTGGAGTGCAGGATATATTCTCACATCTGGTGCTGGTTCGTAGCATCAACATGGTGAAGTGGCTTTATGTGGCTTTATGGAACCCCCACACACACTTTTAGAACTTTAAAGGTTCTTCTCTGTTTCACAGTTACCAACCGCCTTCCACCCTCAAAGATATAAAGCTTTGCTGTGTTCAAATTTTCAAAATCTTAACAGTACTCAGTAATACAAGTTGTCATGTTGTATATGTTAGACAAGGTATTAATTGTAGGTACGTATTGTCAGTGTACATATGTATAAAGTATAAAAAGGTCAGGTTGTAGTGAGGTGTTGGACTACATTAATCTCTGTCTCATTTCATCATGTACCTTTGCAGACAGTCTAAGAGAACTCCAGGGTCAATGAGGATGTGTTTTCTGTTTCTGAGTGTTTCTGCTTTAACCATGCCAACTATATAAATGAGCTCAGAGGAGGTTGACCACATACAAACACAGAGTCTGAGATACACCAGCCCAAATAACACTCACACAGACACTTAATATTTGGCTTGCATCTCAGGCACAAAGCTTTCAGAAGTGCAGTCTCAGTGCACAGACAAAATTCCCAATTTTTCCACAGAAAAGCATGCATGTTGTGGTTTGGTGGTATGTTTGTACAGCAGTGTGTGTCTGTAGTGGTCATTTTCAGAGGGTAAAATCCTCTACCTCCCCCAGTGTATGTATTTAGCTCAGGTAATAAACTGTTTCAAAGGTGCTTCAGTCTGTAACTTTTGCCTCTCTACCGCCATCTCTGTTTAAAATAATTGCAGGTTAGTTTTTTTACACAACCTGGTGTTTCTACCATCTGGAGTGCCTTTAGAGCAGGTTTCCAGATGCATACTTGTGACAACAGATGTGAAAAACATGAGCTGGGCACCGTATGTTCCATGCAGTGCTAGAGATCTGGAAAGGTCACCACCACATAAATTGCTTGGTGTGGATGGACAACACAGCTACAGTGGCCAACAACAACTGCCAAGGCAGTGTAAGGTGCCGTCGCATGTCACAGCACTTTTCCCAGCACTATCCCATTGTGTTTGTGCTAATTCTATACTAACCTTTCCTCCTAACCCATGGGTTGCAAATATGGGGTCTAATGTAAAACATTTTCTATGGCCCAAACAAAATTTGAAGTTTTGTTTGTTTGACACCAAATGTGTAATTGAATGTAAACAACAACCCAGCTGTATATTGTTTTGTATAATGGTTGAATCCAGCCAACTTTAATTCAATGTTGATGTTTTTTCTTTATTCATCTCAGGGCGGGTCACAGCTGAACAGCTCTGTTCATACATGCAGTTGTTTTGGGACAATTCAAGGGTTCTAGAGAGTCACAGTGGAGTTCTGCAACTGACTGGCTCAAGCTGGCTCAAGCACTCCCCCACACTGCCCTCACGCTGGGATGCCTGCCTCGCATTTACGAGACTCCTTATGCAGGTTAGCCAACCACACAGCTTGCTGACCTGTCAATGACAAGTTGTACAGTTTCAATTACATTTGAACACAGAATGCCACACGTTTCTGCATGTGTGGCTCTCCCTCTCTTTTTTAGTACATTTTGTAGTACATTTTTTCTGATACATGGCATCCAAACATATAGGACAAATAGTTAAATATTTACTGTGTTGTTGTTATTATTATGGTACTTTAACACCTAACCCACAGCATTTATCCATGCATAGTCCATGACTATGGTATTCTATGTTACATCATTTTAAATATCAGCAAATCATGTGATCATCAGTCTTTAAAGTCATTATCAGTTCAAAGTCATTGTCAGTAATGGCCACGTTGGCTTTTTAGGCTCATGTTGTTGTTGTTTTCTTTACAGTTTCCTTTACAGGTGTAGTCAGTAAATGAGTAAACAGTCTAAACAGTCAGCAAAATAACAAGCCTCCACTCTCATTAAACAAACTGTGTTTGTCTTTGGGGAAGAACAGAGATTCTGTACACACACATACTGTCCGGACACACACACACGCCTTTCGAGTTGCGTGGCAGCTTGAAATTGAGTCTTGCAGTTGGTGTTTAGCTCTCTGAGACTGAAGAAGTGAAAAGGAAATGCTTTCACTGAGGCCTGTCTGGGGCAGACGCACGTGTAGGCATCACATCTGAGGTCAGAAGTCAAATATGTAGAGGACAGAGGGAGTGAGTTACACAGGGGTTGAGAGAAAGGACAGAGACCTTAACAGGAAACCTAAATGAGACAAAATGAGAAGAACAAGCATAATAAACATTTTCAGAGGGGTTTTGAAAAATTTTATTACATAGTTACTCATCACAATATACCAATAAATACACCAGAACACACAGAGGAAAAAAGTGTTCAAGACTAATATCCTCTCCTCATCTATTAGTTTTCACAGACTGTTTTTGATAGACTTTCTGGTTCCTGTGGCTGTAAAGGGAGCAGCAGGAGCTTTCAGCCCATAGGAGCTCATTAAAACAAATCAGGAAAAACACGAGGCAGAACTGGGCCAGACTGCCAAACCGCCAAACAGCAACACGGCAATCAGCTCACAAGCTTATAAACCTCCAGCTCCCCAGTAGACATCATCACTCTCGGAATAAAAGAAGAAAAGGTGTTTACTAACATTATGCTAATCGCTTTCTTTGGACCATAGTATATAAAATGAAGCAGTGCTACCTAGCCCATATGTCCTTATATTAAAACATAATTATTCTGTTTAAATCAGCAAGGTGTTTTGAAAGGATGATTTAAAAGAAAAGTTTGTTTATATTTTTACTATTTACATTTACATTACATTTACACATTTGGCAGATGCTTTTATGTAAAGCAACTTACAGCACATTCAAGATATTCATTTTGTAAGTACATGTGCTCACTGGGAATCAAACCCTGCTAACTCAATGCTCTACTAACTGCAAACATATAAGGTTGTATTTTACCTACCCACATTTTTCATAGCGTTCATGCTTCCGAAATGTAACGTTTTGTAAATATAAAGCTCTCTCTGGGACATCAAATATCTGCCTTGAGCGTATCGCACTAGTATGTTTTTTTCTCCAAATACTGACCATGTCCTTGTTTATTATTAATTCTACTTTCCATTTAATGTTTTTCCCTTTTTAATTTGCTGGATTTTTTCACAGTTGCTGAAAAGGGTCCTATTATTAAGGCCTGTGGTTTCCTCTCTCTTTTCATGGTGCAGTAGGGTAAAGTTTTCGTGTACTATATGTAAATAAAGACACCTGTCTAGCTGGATCAATGATCCAGGGATTGCAATTGCACTAAAATTGCACTTCCATTATCACAAACTATCGTTTACAAAATATAGTTCACCCCAAATTGCTGTTATTATTTGCTTTTCCTCCCCTAATTTTATTTAAAAACAACATCCAAAATCATTGAATGTTTATTTCGATTTCAGTGTACCTCAGGAATCTTGTGTTGGGTGCAGAATGAGCATGTTGTTCATTGGCTAATATGCCATTTAAAAACAGATTGTGTCCTTGCAAAAGCTTAAGCCTTGTAGTAAATGACAGTAATTCTGTTGACTGTGGCTGTGAATTTAGACGGGTTGGTTTCCTTCGTTTCTGCTTTCTCACTGAGATTATTTTAAAAAGCACTTTGGATAAATTGCATAAACATAAAGCAATTGGCTGAGGAAAAGTAAGCATTATGCCCTTGGGTTTGGTATGGCTGGTGTACAGCACACACACTGAGCTCCTGGCAGGGGGGAATGTGTTTACGTGATTACTGGGTAAAACAGTGTGGTCAAGTTGAGCCGTCAAGTTTCTTTAATTCATCTTTCATCCGTTTCTTCACCTCGCATCCCAGTATAAAGAGTGTGTTTGTGTGAATTAAACTAATACTGTTTGTTTACAGATAAAAAATTATACAGATCAGATGGTTTAAAGTGTGAGTTGTCTTTGGATATGCAGAAAACACCATGCAAAGCATGGTGGGTGGTAACCAGGCTATAGCAATGTGGTTGCTAAGGTGGTGTAAGTGGTTGCTCCTAAATTTGACTCTAAATTTGAAATTTGACTARATTTACATAAATTTTTTTTATGTATTTTACATTTATGCATTAATGCAAACTTTTAATAAAAGATTTGTCTAAAACTATGTCATCTTCACATTTGAATTGATTTTTCCCTTTCTTTTGCTGAACTTTTGCACTTTGTCAGAAACCCTCAAAATCTAATCACAACTGTTTGTAAGAGACTTATTTGAGAGATTACCATCAGTTGTGATACTAATGCAACCTGTGATCTGACTCATTTGACAACTTATATCAGCCAACCGCTAAATGTTAACAGGACACACAAGTATGCAAAACAAGTAAGCTTTTTTATGTAAACACATTTGTTTTGTATTTCAAAAATTATGGTTGAAAGTATGCCAATCCAGCAAACCTCAGTTTTTGCTTTATTGATTGACTCAAATTATATTTGTGGTGGGTTGTGTTTTGAGGTCTTTTACAGGGCAATTATAGTACAAGTGACTGACTGAAGATTTGATTATTTGTGTTGTAAATGTTTTCTTAATACCGTCATAGATGAAATTTGGCCTTTAACCTTTCCACCCCTCACAGATATTTGGGATTTGTTTCGTCTGACTAAAGTGCTTGGACTCAGTTTGAAGCCTGTTTACCTTATCAGTAACACTGCAGAATCTTCTGCTCTGATGTCTTCAAGCTCCTTCTGTGTTTCTGTTTCACAGACATGTTCAGTCTTTCTGATAATCCTCCATGTGTTACTGTATTGCTCCACCATTTCTGGTCCTACGATAATATAAATAAATGTGTCAGTCTTTAACATTGGATACATGAGATTTTATGGGCACATATTTGAAATGTTCTTGCCAGAGACAGAACTAACTATTCATAAACACATGAAGAGCCAAAAACATCTCTTTTTACTTCTAAAGAGAGATGTAAAATGCACATTTATGCACACTGCACTGGTGACTCCAGGCATCATTAACATGCACACAGAGTTATGGCAGTTTACCTTTGACCTTTGAACCCATAACCCTCACTCAGGTCAACCCGTTTTCCTCTGCCTGGAGCCTGTAGTGTCATCCTGGATAATATCTAACTGTGTGCATGTTAACACACACTATGTGGAACACTGGTTCTGTTCCACATTGTCATGTGCGAGTGTGACCGTTTTGACCCAGTGTCCCAATAGCCTTGTTTATCTTGCTGCCCGTTCTGACAGTCCTTATAAACCCCAAAAATGTTCCTTTAGACACCCAGGAATCTTTACACAACCCCCACATATGCTCTGGAGTCGGTCCCAGCTTGCATATGTATAAAGAGTTGTTCAGCCAAAATGTTAGTTTGCCATTTATTCAGCATTGTTGTTCCAAACTTACAAAATAGCAAAGTGTTTAGGCCACAAAAGGTCTAACAAGATTTTACATGGCTTTTTTACAAAGTTATTGTATATCTCCATTAGATTTAAATGCTGATATAAAATGCTTTTTCTTAAAATCATACATTTATGAAATGTATTTTAGATATCACTTTCATTGTTAAAATTTGCCCTAACAAAAAATTGTTATTGGCAAAAAAACATATGAATTTGTGATGTTATGAGGGGTAAATAAATGAGACTTTGTGTGAACTGCCCCTTTAAAATCTCGCTTTGCATGTAAATCTGTCAACTCTGTAACTGATGAGATGAAATGTTTCATCTCTCTGTGGCTTTGATCATTTCATCTGCCATCTCTGTTCTCTGTTCCTCTTATCTCTCTTATTTTATCTGTCTGTACTCTTGGTCTTCTTATTTTTCTGTTTCTCCAGAAGTCCTTATCTGTTGTTATCTAGAATGACAGAACTCTATCCTCATAATGTATGTACGTACAGTATTTCTGCCCAATAGTGTGATAAATAAAGCCCGTCACATAAAGCTGTGATGGGAGAAAACGTAAATAAGGAGTGCTGGCTAGGGTTCAGAAAGTGTTTTTGTCTGTGTGTGTGTGACTTATTTATCCCGTCTCCCTTCCTGTGTTTAGGCTGAACAGATTATAACCGGAAACATAGCACAGCCCGTGTACTCTTTACAGGAAACTCCGCTATCTCTTTGCCTTTTAGTATAAACGTCCACATTTAAATACACACATACATCTACACGTACACACACACCCTCTCAACTGGCCACACAGTCACAAGACTTAATCTATATAAACGGCTATGAACACATTTATGTGTGCTGTGTTTCTGACAGCCACTTATTCCCTCACTCACCTGACATCTCCAGGCAGCTGTGTTTGTAAAAGTCACATCCTGTGTTGATTTCTTACTCGGTGTCTTTGCATATATTGGGATGAATTTGTATGTGTTTGTATATGAGTGGTGTTTGTGTTAGCCGAATGTACTGCAGCATTTTGTGCAAAGTGTTCTAAACAGACCCTGTGTATCAGATAAACCAGAGATCAAAGCAGTATCTAAAGACAGAGGTTTAGATCACTAGACTCCTAATCTCTTAATCCCTGCTTTCCTTCTTTATCAGAAAATGCTGATGATCTTTTAGTTTAGGTTTGTTGCTACAGTTTCCGCTGGCTTGTGAAGGCAAGGACTATCTTTAAAGACACAGTCTTTAAGTCAAAGACCAACAAAATGCACTGGCTCTAGAGTGTCATAGAATTTTCTTAACATTTCCCAAGTGGAGCTTCTGTGTTGTCTTGTGTGTTTGTATATTTAAATAAATAGTTCATTATTCTATTGTTATTTATATTGTTATATCACTTATCATTCATCTGTCATGTCACTGGTTATTTATTCCACTGGTTATTTATATAATATGTAATTTCAACTTCTATGACTATGATGTTGTTTTTAAATTAGGGTAAGATAAGGAGATCATTTTGAAGACTGTACTTTGTTTTGTTTGTCCAGGATTTTTTACAAATTGCAGCTTTAATGTAAATGTGAGTGCAGATTTTTGGCTAAAATCTTATATTCACTTTATTATTTAAAACTAGCATTGATTATACAACTAACATTGACACTATGTTCATGTGGGGAGTCTGAAGTGAATTGGCCTGAATAACCGAGCCTGATTTAGCACCTTACTGAATTTTTCATTCCTTGCCACATTTGCCTTTAGTTTGCTCACTGGGCCCTTACAGATACAATATTTTTGCATAATTCTCTTGTACTAAAATGACTTTTTAAAAGCTGCTTTGAAAGTGCTACAGAAACTTCATGTGTAGTTCAGATAGTTGTGCTTCCTTTGTAGATGTGCTTCCTTTTAAAAGCAGATGTACTTACAGTGCATTCGAGTTTTTGTCAGTATATGACTCCACAACCTTTTACGCTGCTAACACAACTCTCTATCAACTGAGCATAAAGTTTAGCATAAGGATTTAAAGGATAAGATGTATGTATGCATATGTGGACATGGCTTTTAGGTGGGAAAAGTTGCTCAGTGGTGAATCAGGTCAGAGTCATTGACACCCGTGTAAGAGCATGTGTGACTTTATTGAATGGTTTGTCAGTCTACACCACCACAACGTCTATGCGTCTGCATATGTCAAGGCGGTCTGTGTCTTTTCTCCTTTCTATGTGTGTGTTTGCGGACATGCTGGCGTCGGACTGTAGAGCCTGCTCCGTGGAAACTCTTGAAAATTCTCTACAATGCCATGCTTTCACACAGAAAGAGAGCAGACTGTGTCTCTGTGTGTGTGTGTGTATGAGAAAGAGACAGAGAGATATTAAAGGGCTGTGCCAATTTGATGGGTTTTCATAGGTCAGTCATTTGTGATCATTGAGACGCATTCAGCATTCATTATCTTATCACTTGTCTTAATTAAAAGGTGGATTATCCTGGCAATTTGCTTGTCAGCATCTACAGTTTTTCCTACGCTTTGATTGGCTGACTCGCCCTGCAGTGGTCTTGCCCAGCGCCCTGCAGAATGTAATTAATTCTGATTAGTGTCAGGATGCTGACACAAATATTTCATATTTCTTTTATTATATATGGGAAAACAAGCATGAATGTTCTTACAGTATGAGGTTGTATGTCAGTGATGACAGACTTTTCAAACAGAATTTTCATTTAGCATGTTTGTCTGTCTCTGTTCCAGGTTTTGTGAATTGGTAGTAAGTACATTGTGTGTTTGTGCACTGTGATAAACATTCATTGAGTCTGGTTTTAAGCTTGGCGCGACTCTCCTGCTTTCTGCAAAGTGCTAGAGAACGCATGCCACTTTCATGTCGTTTGTCTTTCATTTCAGTCTTTGTTTACACATTAATTTGAACCGCATTTACTTGGAGCTGAGAGAAAATCAAACTCATATTCTAAATCATTTTTTGGCTACCATCCCTCAACAACTCCACCCACAAAGCTCAGACTCCACCCACACTTACACACACGCACAAACTGTGATTGCCAAATAAAGAGGAGGTAGGGCCTTAGCCTGATGTCACTGGAAGTATTTACAAAAGTAAAATGTGTGCTATACACGCCATGTTTCTGTCATGTGTATTTATTCTGTTATGTCTTTTTTACACTTGTTTAATTTTTTACTGTACTTTATTGACGTGATACAAACTATTCTAAATGAAGTAAGCAAGTATTGTTGTAGTTGTTGTTATTAAATATTTATATTTTTTATATTATTGAAACAGAAAGTCTGTCACCATTTACAATAAATTTAGTTCTGTGTTGGGGTTCAGTGGACAATAGGAGTAAATAATAAGTGAATAATAATAATCAAATTAATATTTTCGGGTGAACTAATATATGTTTTATGTAAGATTAAATATTATATAATTTTTCTTCCTTCATCGTTGTGACAGAAGATTTCTGAAGGTATTTCTCGTCCTCTCATCTCATCCCTGTATCTCTCTCATCTTACATCTCTATCTCTTCCCCTTCCTCTCTCACTTAGCCGTTATCTAATTGACCTCCGTAATCAGAGACACTCTTGCTCTTCCTGTGTGGTTTAAGCACATGTCTCTCAGTAATTTACTCAGCTGACAGAGACCCAAACAGCAACATCTATTGGTTTGCATTTCATTATGTGATATTTCAGTCATGGTATATGTTGATTTGAGGCAGGGCTCTACATCAGCAACTAGCACGGGTCTGATATGCTGCATGCTTTACATGTTCAGCATCAATTTGTTTGCTATTTGTGTGGCTTTTTGTTTCAACGTGGTTATGAGTCTATGTGTGGTTTTGGTATCTGATTCTGGCCAACATTGTGCTGCTTGTGTCAAGAAAAGGAAGATGGTGTTTGGGGAAAAAGAAGTTTAGATAAAGTAAAGTTAGATATTCATTGTCTGTTTTCATTGTCTGTCTTACCCGTAAATGAGGCTAAGAGTAACTTATGGTCTCCCTGTTTTCCCCTTTCTCTCTCTCTTTCTCTTTTTTACTTTCCCTCTCTTTGTTGTTTGGGGTATAACAGATGAGTAGTGCCATGTGTGTTTGCATGTGCTGTTGTTTTGCGTGGAAAAGAGGGGAAAAAAAGAAATGAAAGTAACCTAAATGAGGCCAACACAAAACCGCTAATTATGAAGCTGTTTGAGAAGAGGGGCAGACAGGGCCAACAGACACTACATATGCAACCTACTTTCTTAGTTACTTTGTTATTTGTACCTCATGTTAACGTTTATTATTTTTGTAAAAAGTTTTACTTTTGCTTTCTGTTTCATTTCTATTAGCATTTTTGTTCTTTTGTTTTGTGTTAGTTTGTGTTTTTCATTGTATTTATGTTAAATTCCACATTTATACATTACACATTTATAGTTTGTTTCTCATGTTTTAAATGTTTATTTCTTTCAAGTTTATCTTTCTCTTGCCCTTTTAATTTACTTTAATTTGTTGTATGTTCATTCTTTCATGTTCTCACATTCTTTTTGTTTGCGTTTTCTTCTATTACTGCAAGGAGAGAAGTGTTTATGGGAACACTGCATATCAAGCTTTCCAAATCTCTCAGAGGATCTCATACCTTTGCCTTTGTCATTAATGGGAGTTGTTTTCATCCTTAAATTCTTACGAGTGACTAATGTCTTGACTCTTCTCGTAAGTGTTCATAAATTATGTGTTCTATCACATATGTGTTATATCGGTTTTATCAGGGTGTGGGGGAGACAAGATATTACAGTGTGTTGTGCGACTTGACGTAGTTTGTCTCCATTGCCAAAGGCCCCTTGCAACACACACACACACTTTACTTAGCTATCTGAATGAATATACTATACACTTGTTGTTAAATAAAACTAATATTACAGAATGACTATGATGCATTAGGAAGAAGTTAATTAAAATGAATACAGACTAACCCAGACCGCTTTTCTACCATTTCTCTTTAGCTAGTTTCTTGGAACAAAGGAGACAGAAGAGTGTCTTGCCTAGACTGAAATGATTTGTTTATTGTAATTATAGTATTAAGCAGCTCGGAGTCGTTGTTGGTTTAGAGTGGTTTAGGGCTTGTTTCTTAAACTATTACTAAGATTTTATCAAATAGGAGCTTTTAGACATTATTGAAATTCTTAGCTTTCAGAGAGGAACAGGGGACGGTGGGAGGGGTGATGGGGTGAGTAGATGGGTTACAGGAATATGTTGGCCAGAACTCCAGTGAGTCTAAATCACCTGATGTTAGTTTTTGGGATCAGGAAAAAGGATTTTAATGAAGTTACAGGATAACATCCTGTATGAGTAAGCCAGAGATCAGCAGTAATACAAAAAAATGAGAAATGAGAGAATGAGAAAAAAGGTGTTAAGAGTAATGAATTCATCACTGTACTTTGCAAACTTTAAATTTCTCTGTCTCTGTTCAACTGGTGTTGTTCTTTTTGCTGATTTGTCGTATCTCACCTCATGGGAATGTTAGTATACGGCTCTGTTGATTTTGTTTAAAGTGCTGCATTGTCTTGCTGTCAGGTTTTCTTGAACCCATCAAGTTTTCCAACAACTTTCAACCCATCAACTCAGTCAGTCTCCATGACAACAATCTCCTGTAACTTCACAACTTACCTGGGCATAGGTAGGTTTTCTATACTTGTGTTTTCTATAAACTGCAAATATAACACTGTGATGAATCAGACTCATAGCATGTGTATTACTTACATCTTAGCTTAAAGCGTGGTTTCTCTTCCATACCACGCTGGATTCCCACGCTGTGCTTAACCCAGCAGCTCTGTGTGTCAATCAAACTGCTCTGCTGACTGTGCACACAGAGCAGATGGTGAGAGTGCAGATCAGTTTTAGATATCTGTAGGCGCTGGAAAACATCTTACTCACTCTAATCAGCAGACACACAAATCCTCTGTCACAAAGACCCAGTCTTATTTTAAAGATAAAAGTTGAATAATCGATCATTACAACTTTAAATTAGCCAATCATGTGAATATTGTGGAGATGTGTCCCCTATAATGTGGTGGATATTATGCAGAGCTAGTAGCTTTAGGACTATTTCCCCCTTTTTTAGCTGTTCTTGTGTTACAGGAGCTGTATTAATCAAATGAAGTAATTTATTATATTCTTGTTGAAAACTCTTTCTATGCCAAGAATTGAGCTGAAACTGATTCAAAATCTGCTATTTCCCACACTTTTTTGTCCTCACACTATTTTTTTATTTTTGAAAATGTAAGGCCAACGAATAGTTTAAAACATAGAGTTTAAAGAATTCACATTTTTGAATCCCTTTAGAATCCTTAAAAAGATTAGCCAGATTAAACAAAAGCTATGAAAGTAAAAACAGAAAGACTGATTAACCACAACATGCTTACGGATACAATTTTGTTTTTGCCGTTTCTCTCTCCCTCTGCCTTGTGCTAACTCTTACTCTTGATAGCAGAGGATGTTTGCACTTTTAGTTATATAGTTATAATTTAGCTATACAACTAAATGGTTTATATAGTTTAACTATAGTTGTGACATCATTTCAGCAGGTAGTTATTTTGTTTACAGTTTCTGGGGTTGGCAAAGAAGGTATATCAGAGTATATCGCTCTGTTTGTTCACTTTTTAAGACACCAGTTTGAGCTGTACAGTGGTATAATAATAGTATCAAACATGAGGTCACTGTAAAATAATCATAAGTCTTTTTTGTTAAAAAAAAGTGACTTTTGGTGAGTCACCAGGCAGCTGATGCCAGGAAGAAATGACCAAATTTCCGTGTAGTCGTACACCAGGAGAATTTTTTCCCCTGAGACATTTCTCTGATCATCAAGCCGTCCTTGCTTTTCTTGAGTAATATCTTAATCATAACGGCGCCTGTTACCTTCTTGCCCTGGAGACACAAATTAGCAGGATGTTTCTGATGTTTCACAAAATAAACTGTTTAATGTGTTGACACAGTTCTATAATAGATTTATCACTGTACGGCATACTAATGTGTGTGTGTGTGTGTTGTATACGATATGTGTGTGATCGAGCAGAGTAATTTGATAATTCCTGTGTATACCTGACTGAAATGATTGTAAATGTTTGGACATTTTACTTGTCTAGGTGCGTCAGGCCAAGTAAACAAATACAGACACATATTTCAAAGTTTAATCCAGAGCACGGAGTGTTTTGCTAACTAACAAATATGCTCACAGTCGTAAACCAAGTACACACATTCAGTACATTCTTAGAAACGCGCTTATCTGACTGAACTCTGACTATACGTGGTGTATTACTGCCATCTACAGACCTTAAGTATTTGTGCTTCCAAAGCCGTTTTAATCAGTTCACATAATTTAACAAAAATGCCTATTACACGTTAATAATCACTTTAGTAATAATCACATATTTTTCTTCTGTTCATTTTTCCATAGTGTTTTATAGTTATTTTATGTTGATCTGTAGCCATAGCTGAATTCTTAAATGGATGCATTGACCTTAAACACTCAACAACACAAAACTCTTATTTTGAAACTGGTTTCCCTGCACTCGCCCGCACGCGCACGCACGCACACACACTTAAACTTTTCACTTAAACTGGAATCAGATGAAGTTTAACCCCAAACATAACAGTATTGTGTGCAGCTGTGTACTGTTATTTATTTGTGTACTTTAGTATTTCTGTATGTCAATTATGTTAGCTTTTCTTAAGAAAGTGACTTTAACTTAGACAAAAAGCAGACACACTCTCTCAGACAAATGTGTTTTAAATGCAGACAAATACAACACACTTGAACACTCTATATGCTAAACTCTAATTGAAAACGTTGGGTTTTTTTGGAAATTTTTTTGAGTTTTTTTTGGAAAGGAGCTTGTCTTTTGGAGTCAACTGAAAAATTCGTTCTTCAATTTTTGTTTATCCTAACTGGGGATTTTTTACAGTGATGCAAGTGTGGGTGTCTGAGAACACACGTGCCTGTTTTGCGTGTGTATGGATGTGGTTGTAGAATGTGTCACAGTGACCATCTTATGGTCAGTGGTGACACTGTGGGGAATGTGGCCTATGTGAGTGTGTGTCTGTAAACACAGTCGTAACTAAATGATACAGTTTGTGTAACCCTAGAATCACAGGGAAGAGAATACTGGTTTGTATTTATTTGGTCAAAGAAAAGAAAAAGGGATTTTTTGCATACTGTAATGTAAACAATGTTTTGCTGTCTTGATTATTTTACATACTGCATTGTTCACATCCAACGGCACAAAACTTGACTAAGCCACAGCTGTGCTGATCTGTTTTTTTTCCAGCCGTTTTGTCCTTCGTTCTAACCTGCAGACTTGCAAAAAAGGGCCTGGCAGATTGTTTGTTTTTGAGGTAGAATGTGGCTCTTTTCCAAACTCTACTATGTTATCCCTTTGTTTGCTTCTCTCATAGACAGCTATTTCTCAAAGGGGTCATGACATGTTTATTTCATTTTGTTCCCTGTTGTACAATTGTTGTACAAAATCGTAATATATGCCTCTTTTTTTTATCATGTTTTTAGTCCTGTGATTTGATTGTTCCCCTTTAACTTTGGGTGCTATTGTATTTTAGCCAACCGTAATTGTCAATTACCAATTAATAGAACAGCCAGGAATAGCACATCATTTGACTAGCATCTTGCTGCTATCACAAAGGTATTGCCAGTGTAACTAGGTCTTCAGATCCACTCACCCCAGTATTCTCTTCAGCCTGTTGTGTGATGTTGTAGTTGGAAGATCTCAAACAAAGATGATGTTGCTGTGATATTCTGTGAGGCAAGGACTGTTTCCGCTTCTATGCAACTGAACAGCTGTGGGTGGAGAGTGATTGCACAACATGATTTTATTATTGATAAGGGGGTGTTTTAAGTTGTAGTGTGTAACTTGCAGTGTGTAGTAATGATAATACATTTAAACAAAAATTACATGAAAACAAATATTGAGTTTTTACTTGGGGTAAATTGTCCTAATGTGGGACAATGCCTGACGTGGGACACTTAAGTTTAAGTAGATGTGGCTTTCCCCCCAACCAATGAATGCCAGTGAAATTATATCCAAGTCAAAGCTGTGCTGCTAACTAATGTTAGCAAGTCTGACAGTTAGTAAGTCTGATGTTAGCATTTTGGTAAATTAACGACTCAGAACACAAGATGATGTGTGTTTACATGTTTATTTATAGGTCTGTCTCTAACCCTAATAAGCTGTCTATCTATTTTTGTACTCATTTAAGTGCACACAAGTTTTGACACACAGCCCATGACATTTTATGTTTATATCCCCTTGCTCCAATTGTAGGTTTCATTTTCTGCTGGGGAATACTACAGTTTTGCATGCAAGTATATCAAGGTGACCTGATATATGCAGCACTTACCGAGAGCACACAAATGTTCACAATCTGGAGGGGGGCTGGTGTTTAAAATAGAAGATTAATGAGTGTGTTCCTACATAAACTTACCCGACATGGCCCAGGCTGCCTACCCTTACCTTCAGAAGGAACTCCATAAGATGTATTACTTAACATTACCTTACCAAAGAATGCCTCATTAAACCAGGTATACTTTTCAGACCACCTCTTTCTGTCTGTCTGTCTGTCTGTCTATCTGTCTGTCTGTTACACTTATTTTATACATTTGGCTCGGATAGAACATCTCATCTATACAGTGCCTCAGGACTAACCCTGATCCCATTATACCATTTTTGTTTAGTGCACAATAAAAATGTATTTCTTTGTAAACAAAAATTGTTTGGGGGTGCCCTTCACTTGCCTGTTTTGTTTCTATTTCATCTGCTCATTGTTTCACAAACTACTGTCTTGACAGATTGACTGTTTTCATCTGGACTGAGTGAGCGGAATGCAACAGCTTTGATCAGCTTATTTAAAGCTGACTGATGAAATGAGGTCTAGTCCAGAGCCACCATCACAGTTAAACTCTCACAGTGCAGGATCAGAGCAAGTCCAGTTGCTATAAACCATATCACATCTGATATCTGCTATCAGCTATGTAGATAATCCCATTAATTAAGATAAGAGAACCAAAAATTTGCCCTAACATGGATTTTACTTAAATCAAGCACACAGTTAAAATATCAGTTCTTGGCTTAAAATATTCATGTTTTTTCAGTTTAACACTTTTATGGCTTGTCTTTTTTATATATGTCTTTTGTACTGCTAATGACTCAATGTAGTTAAAAGCTGTGACCTGTAGTGTCTTTAATACATTTTTCTCTTGATGGATGATGTCATAGTGTGGGCCAACATTAGAGACTAGATAAGCAGTTTAGCATGTTTTTTAGGTTTCACAATCATCTGATTGTTTACATTTGTCTTATGTCTCGATACTAAATGGCCTCTAAAAGGGTGAATGATTTCGTTTTTCCATTATACAAGACTTCTCTCAGGTTTCTGTCTCTCTGATGGATTGCAACATTTAATCTCAGTGTTAGTTTTTTTTAACAAAAGTTGTGTGTGTTTTAAAAAAACAATTTACCCAAACTTTTGGCGAATGTTCTGAGTTTTCTAATCTTCTATGTGATGACAATGAATGAGGACTGGACCTTTCACACTTTATAAAGTATTAAAATGTACCATGACTACAAAACATTACAAAGAGACTATTTTCATTATTGGGTGTGCTCAGGAGAAAATGAGAAACCAAATGTGAACTTTGATTGCATAACTTTTTTATGCATTTAGCTCCTGGCCTTTTTGTTGCTCAGTGGATCCCCAGAATCTTCCCTTGCATTGTGACATTGTCTTTTATACATAGGAATTTTGGAGTAATAACTTCTTGACAGCAGACTGTATTCCTAGGATACTCTGCTTATACAGCCCTCCAACATAATAGGCTTCAGGCATCAATCATACACACTTCAGCATCATTCCACTGGGTTGACAAAAACAGTGGCCTTCCAACCCAGCCCCTCATAAAAGGCCTTGTCCCCCACTATCTTACCTCTGAGACTCTGCTGCCCTGAGGGCCATAGAAGGCTTCATTGTGTGGATAAAGGCACCTGGTTTTGGTTATTGCCAAAGTAGATACACACTCTTTCACACACTCACACAGACACACACAGTGGGTCAGCTCCCTCTAGAGGCCCATCTGGAGTTCATTTCCTGTCTGAGAAAGCCAGCCATGACAGGCGTGATTGGATGAGAGACAAAGGGTGGAGCAAAACTGCCAAGTCAATTTATTTATTCAAAGTTTTTCATTTTAGGATTTTGTACAAAGTTTATGCATGGAACATATATATTTTTGATGTAGGCTAGCCTTTATTATAATATTCTCCTGAAAAATACATTAGATATTTGCCCTAAGATTATTCAGAACACCTATACACTTTCATGTAATACACAAAAAACATTTGTTAGGAGAGAACAGTGTTCGGTACTTCTTAGTTATTAGTCAAAAATGCATTATGGCGATAGTGTGCCTTACTGTAACACTGTATATCAGTAATTACACATAATGGTTATTGTTGCATGTAGCAAAACTAGTGCTCTACTAGTTAATTGCAGTTAATAACAGCACTAGGGCTAGCACCTAGCACTATCTGTTCTGTTAATAATGGTTTTCTATTGTAATGATAGTAACTATGCTGTTTGTTTCTACAGAAACCAAGCCAAAGACTTTTTAAGCTTATCTGATGTCAAGTCAAATCTGTATTTTTGACTGTGTATAATCTTAACAATCAATCTTCACCCCAAATTTTACTGCATAGATCCTGGGTAGTATTTAATGTTCTTGCCACCTTTACTCTAATTCATAACTATGTATTTTTAAATGGTTACAGTTTTTTTGCCAAGTGTGTTATTCAGCCAATGACTAGTTAGATTTAAATTTCAAGTATTTCTGCATATTTCACAGTTGATTAATCATAAGATATTTAGTGTTAGAAATGAATAGAGTGAGTAAAAAAAGTGAAAAAACCTTCTGATGACAAAGACATTAGTTGTAAAAGACTTTCCAACTTTCTTTCTCACTCAGTTTTTCAAATCCAAGGGAAAACCCCTGGACACTATTAGAGAATCAACAGCCCATATCACTATGTCAACAGTTGTAGATTTAATATTGTGTGCCTGTGTGCCTTTCTCTCGTGTGTGTGTCTCAGCTGGTCATTTAACTGACTTGTCCCTCACACAGATGTCAGGTGTTCTTGGACACAAACACACATCGTAAGAGCCTTGAACATACAGAAGGAATGTTAAAAAACTTGTCACACACATACATACATTCATTCAAATGGTAACATAAGTGTTATTTTTCTCCTAAGTTCTACAGGAAATTTTGTTTTAGTCTGACGCTAGGGGTTTGGTTTTACAGTGTCAGGGGATAAAAATGTATTTAGTGGTCAAGACTTGTGTGAGTCAAGCTTGTGTGATGGGACTTCATTGTTTTCTTTTGTTCAGTTTTCAGTCATGGAACTGGGCTTTGATTTAGAAGTTTACTAAATGAGACCTGATGTGGTGTTTATATTAATCTTGTCAACTAAATGGATGGCTAAAAAGATTGTTGAAAATAGTTATAATGAGGGTTCAGTTTACAAAACTATGAACATAAATGAAGTTATCAAAAACAAATTTATGTAACCCTGCAGAGGCTCATTGCGCTTTCATTGCCAAAAAAATCTAATCAAATCTGTCAAATCAAAACACAATTGCAGATTTTAACAAGCCATTAAAAAGTGTCCATCACAACATGATCCAAAGAATGTGACAGCTGGCTTATAAGACACATTTATTTCTGACAGAACTGGGTTGCTTGTGATTCATGACCATTTGCTAAGAAAATGTATAGATCAGGATTTCACTGTAGTTCTGGTTAAAAAAAATCTGATTTCATTTTTTCACTATCGGTCACTAGACACTGTAATGATGTGAGCATTTGACATAACCCAGATGTGACCAAGTTCAGACACAGTCATCTGCCAAGTTGATATCGTCCCTCCATTTCCAGGCTTACAATCGATTTATTACCTCTCAGTTGAAAAACACCCTCATGTCCTTTATTAGGAAGTTACATTAGCGCATTGTGGCTGGTCTTTCTCCATTTCTTAGCATTCCCCCATATCAGATCTTCATGCTTTAAACTTTATCTCATGGTAATAAGAAATAGACATTCTATAAATTAAAGATGCTAAACTAGTAAAACACAATGGACCAAGCCTTAGAATTGTGACAGGGAGTCTTACCCACTATAGGAGATAACAGACAATAAAATTGTACATTATCTGGAAGTATATTTCACATCACTTTTGTTTTATAAAGATTATCTCATAAGCTGGTTGAGGTGAATTTCTTAAACTTGGAATGAAAGATGACATGCATGGGGGTCAAGCGTGGCTGAGACTATGTTAAGTGCTTTGGAATGTATTGTTTGGTTGTCGTTGCTCATTTCAGCTCAGAGGGAGTATTTTGTAGCTTTCAGATATCAGATTCTGTGACTAGGCCAATTCAGATGTCTCTAGAATAGAGACCTTGTTTATGTTGGGCAGAAAAATGCTGCTGAGCTCAACAGGAAAATTTTAATTGAAACTGAAGTCTATCCTTAGGGTTATTAGCAGTGCTGAATACAAACACAAATTAACATTATACAGCATGAATACTGTTTTTTTTTTTTACACCCAAAGTACACACAAATACAGCTCTATATTAGCCCTCACACATACATTTTTTGTTGAATTTTGCTATTATCTTCTCCCATGAACAGATGGCACAACATCACCATTATTTGTTGAACTTTTAACGGTTATGTGCAGCACATTGCACCTTGTTTGGCATGAATATTTTAATCTAAACCAAAAACGTAAAGCGTCCTTAACCCTCTTGTTTTTATTAAAGCTATAGTGCCTGATTTATGCAGCACTGGCATCATCAAATTGAATTGCAAAAGAAAATGATGTGCTAATAGCCCAAGCAAACTAATAGCCCCACCTTAAACTCAATCCATTGGTTGAGCTTCTGTGTCAGGATGTTGGCACAGGGGATGTTGACACAGAGGAGATTACATTTATGTGATTTAAAGTTAAAAAAGCATTGTACCTTTTCTCTTTTCACTCTGCGCCACACCTTTTGGTTGTAGCTCCTTTCTATTTAAAGCCTCCCTCCCCAAACACTCTTATTGTATTGTGATTGGTCAGATTAATGATCTACTTTAATTGGTTAACAGTGTTGAGTGTGTGTCAGAAATGTAACATCCCTGATCATATTCAGCTTCATGTGAGGATGTAAGCAGTTTTATATCTACAGGAATGATGGCATCCATTCTGCCATATAGTATAAATATATGCTTTTTGGACCTAAACAGCCAGCTGGTAGGTATTATGCCAATGTCTTTCCTCCTCATAGACTCGTTAAGTAAGTAACTGCAGGAACATAACCTTTTGTTTTGTTTTGTTATGCTCTTTACACAAAATTCACAAAATTAAAAATATTTGCAAATCTCAGCTATAGACATACTCCGTCATTTTAAATAGGGATGTTTAAAATGTATAACTGTTCCCTACACACCTAGGTTTGTTAAAGAATTTAACGTATAAAAGTGCAAGATTAAAAGGGAGTGAGTTCTGTGACATAATGATGAATATGTCATGGAAATCAGTGAAGTGGAACTTTTAACTTCCTACAGGATAAATGTCATAGTTGAAGTCTGATAGATGTGATGTTACATTTAAATCATCCTAATGAATGTTTTGTCTCTGTTCTTTAAGCCCTGGGGGACTCCAATCTGGCAGAAGTTCTGAAATAACTTCTCCCCTCATCAGGTCCAGTGAATTTGGAACAGGATCTGACTCTAGTGAGCAAAATATGCACTTCTTCTAGAGCTATTGGTCTTTGTGTACTCTGTTGCCCAAGAAGCATGTCCAGGTGGTTCTGAGGAAGATAGCCATGTAAAGAGGGTGGAAGCAGGAGTTGACTGGAGCTCTGACACTCAGACTCACCCAACAGACCATATTTAGCCCTCTGCTGCAAGGCATCACAGGTTAGTGGTTAGTGGTATCAGATCAGCTTCATTTCTTCATACCACTAAACTAAGGGTACATTTACACTACAGTGTACAAAGGTACATTTACACTGCAGTGTTCCTGTAACTCAACTGATCCTGTAGCATTGCGTGAGCATTTTGTTAGCAGTGCAAAGGTGGTGGGTTCGATCCCAGGGAATACAAGTACTGATAGAAATGTATACTTTGAATTCAGTTTAAGTTGCTTTGGATTAAAGCATCTGCCAAATGAATTATTGTTAATGAAATGTACTAAAATCAAAATTGTTTTTCAATAAACAAGTAATGCCCCTCCTTATGACATCTCTGTTTTAAAAGTGGAAAAAATAGCACCTGGTTATTCTTTGGTTATTCTTTGGCATAAAATATACCCAAAGTAGACAAAATTTGCAGTCTTATATTGTTTGTGTAAAACTGATTCATTGTGACTTTTTTGGTGTCAGAATGTGACTGCCTGAATTTAATCATATATGCATTAAAATCTCACTGGTTCAAATAAGTGAACCAGTAAACAAGTAGTTAAGGTGATGTGAAATAATAGTGACAAGGTGAAATTTAAGGGGATAAGATGAATGGAAAGGAAATACCTTTGGTTTCTTTCTGTCATATTTATTCTGTCACCAGAAATACTACAATCACACTTTATTAGCCGCATACACTAACAGTAACGCTATACTTTTTATGGTTCAGTCAATCTTTTTTAAAAGAGATTCAAATCTTGAATTCATTTTTTTTTTCCTCTCCCTTTTTTTATTTTTGTCTTGCTCTCGCTTTTGGTTTGGTGACAGCTGATGGAAGCCATTTGATTCTGCGGTCCATATGAGAGCCGTTAAACCTGATTTGTTTTGATTTGTGACTGCAGGATTGAACTCCTTACACTTCAAGCCAGTTCAGTCCTCAGGCTTTAGTTGTGCAGAATCATTTTTGCTTGGCGCCGACATAATACTGTACATTCATAGAGGTTTTGTGTGCATATTTTGAAACATGACTACAGTTAAACTTTTTTTAACCTTGAAAACTGCACAATCCACACAAAACACTTCAGTGAAAATCCAGTCTGTGTGTGTGGCACGTGAAAGTCATTTGTGTGCAAAAGTGTGTGTGTCAAACTGTATTTAGGCTTGTTTTAATTCTGCGATGATGTAATGTTCTAACTAAAGTGAAATTCAAAGTACCTATTAGGCTTGGTGGACACACCCAGAGAGAGTGGTCATCATCGTGGCCTTCACCAGCATGTAATAGAGGCTTTGCAACAGTGGTCAGAATGCTGTTTGGTCCTCCATCTTTATCATGGCATTTTGATTCAGTGTGTATGTGTCATTGTGGTCAGAATCTGAACAAAAAAATCTGGCTTTACAGACATTTCCGCACCTGTGGGGTTTTGGAATGAACAATCTGGCAGATTGGAGCATTGCAATTGTTAAAGGAAAATATGACGAACCTTGAGTACCCCGAAGTGTGATTTGGGTCTAAAAGTAAAATAATTTAACATTCGTTGTGGACAGGCCACTTATATCAACACGGTCTGAAACTTTAAAAATGTCTCGTTTCTCTGTTTTAGCAAATGGTCAGTAGAGGTGCTTCAGAGGTCATGGGGGTATAAAGATTGATGGGTTAATCTTACTGAATGCAGTCAAAAGAACAATGTCTGTAAAACTGCTTCTAATGCTTTAAAGTTACCGGACACCAATGGCATTCCTTATTTGTGTAAAATGCCAATTACCAGCTTTCTGGCAAACAGGAACTGAGGGGAGATTAAGTCAGAGAATTGTGGCAATTTTTTTGTTTATGTTCTATTCACTCTTCTTCTTTCTGCTTTCTTTTCATTCTTGTCTTTTCTTCTCTTTCATTAATGAAGAATGCTTTGGCTCTTACTAACTTCCTGCTCTGTTTGGCTAAGTGGCCTCTCTCTCTCTCATTCTCTCACACTCTTTCTCTCTCTCTCTCTTTCCTGACTCTTTCATGTAAACACTGTACTGCCAATTACTGGGCCAACACACCAGGTGTGCCCAGGAAATGTATGATCGGTTATTGACATTAATTTTTAAGTTGTAAAAGAGTGTTCGAATGTGTGT
This sequence comes from Yasuhikotakia modesta, assembly GCA_036877545.1. Lineage (NCBI taxonomy): Eukaryota > Metazoa > Chordata > Actinopteri > Cypriniformes > Botiidae > Yasuhikotakia > Yasuhikotakia modesta. Next base: position 53,312 of record JBAJNP010000101.1, on the reverse strand, counting down.
GTGTGGTTACACATGTAATGCAGCTTGTAGCATATGTTTTTATCATCAGTTTAACAGTGAAATTATTTAACAATGAAGGAACGTGCAGCTGCAGCTGGTGTTCTTGTACCAGTGCTGTGCATGTGTTCTGCGAAATATATATTGATTGTGGCATTCAACTCAGTTAAATTAGTTTTAATGGAAAGCAGACTCAGCTTGAAACCTGGTCACTATGGGAACACATTTCTTATGGGAACACACACACACACACAGTCACAACCCTGGTCAGCATGGGAACAGCTCTGCCTAACCGCTTTTTTAATTCCTCCAAATCACCAGCAGAAAATCAGCAGTGAATAGGACACACACACTCAAAATAAAACCCACTGACTCACAGTCACATATAAACATACAAGCTCAAAGTTTCAATAACAGGACATGCAACACAAATACATACCGAAACCTGAGAATGCCTGAGAAACAAGTACATGAAGAGGGTGGGAAGAGGTAAAACACACACACTCATAGATGCATTTGTTTTGCATAGAGCCTCTTCACAGAGCATGAATTACAGAGGGACAAATGGTGTAAGTGGTTTATGTCTCGCCTTCACAGCTGTCTGTTATTATGGGTGCAGTCATGTTTACCAACATCAGCTGTCCAGCAAAGATGAGACGTGCTTTACCCTAACACTTATATATTTAGCAGATGCTTTTATCTATTACAGGAGAGGGAGTTTCTAACATTTTGCCTAAAATACTTTTTACATGTAAAAATAGTCTTGAATTTTTTTTGTATCTGTTCCTGCCTGCCCATCCCTCATTTTTCTAACTGTGTTTATTAAACTGTCTACTATCTGTATGTCAGCCTCACTGTATGTTTATCTAAAGGCCTGTTCACATCAAGAACAATGAAAATAAAGTATATAAACTATAATGATGACTATATTAGAGTCCACACCAACAGGCAATAGCCCTACATTTATTCCAAGCCTGGGACCTGCAGTAACTGTTCAAGCCCTTTGATTGTCTGTTAGTGTTTTATGGTTCAAATAAAATCTGGTAGTGGTAAGTAACAATTTTGTACATCAAACTTATCATCCATAGATGAATTCATGGATGAAGATCTAGGACAGATGTTTGTGTGTTGAGAGAATTAACTCGCTCTTGTTGACTCTGAATAAGAACATGTCTGGCTTTAAAAGTGTCTCTTATTTTTGTCAGTAACCTTTGTGTATTTGTCTCTGGTTTTGATTAAAGCATGACACTGTGTTTATTTAGGAAAATGTTTCAGACTTGCGTCATAGAAAATTCTTAGGGGATATATTTACAGCTAATTCCACATCTGATACCTGAGCAATAACCAAAACTACGAAACAAGAAATATTATTGTATAAGAGGCTCACTTTTGAAATCAACAAGAAAAGGTAATTGAATGACCTTGAGGACTTTTGTGTAAAGCAGAAAATATTATTTCTTGAGGTGTTAATTGCATGTCTGAAAACAGTCAGATTGCAGCCCCCTAACTGCTACCATGATTGTTTTTTCATTTAACGCGCCACATCAATAAATAAAATTTGAAAGACTTTTTGTAGAGCTGTATTGTATAAATTAGGAACTAATGGGTAGCACATGCACCACAGGCCTGATTTTCAAACAATGTTTTCAATGAGAAATAAAAACGAAAAAATATGTTATTTATATATTATGATCATCACATCAAGGCAAACAGCAAAGGTGTCATTCACAATTCACTAACTTCTATAATATGACATGTAAACAAAGACAAAAAAGTGTGTTCAAAGACAAAAATCTTAACTTAAAAGATTATTTTAATTGTGACAAGTGGATGCAGAGGAGGCAAAAACAAATAGGGTATAATACGGAACAAACGTTTATTTTAATTATAAAAACCAAGCATTTTCATATTAATATTTATTAATTATTATTTGTTTTGGGAGTGACATGGCAGCTCAGTGAGTTGAACTGTTGCATCACAGCATGAAAGTTCCTGTTTGGGTTCGAGTTCAGTTTGAGTCCTGGCTGAGTCAGAAGGCTTTTCTTTGTGGAGTTTTCCTGTGTCAGCTTAGGTTTCCTCTGAGAACTTCAGTTTCCTTCACAGTCCAAAGACATGCAGATTAGGTGAAACTGAATACTAAAAATTGCCCTTAGGTGTGCGCATGAGTGTGTCTCTTAGCGTGAGCCCTGTCATGGACTGGCCATCTATCCTGGGTGTTTCCTGCCATCGGCCTAAGATGCTAGGATAGGTTCCAGCCCCTGTGATCCTGGAAAAGACAAGCAGGTTTGGAAAATGGGTGAATTATTCTTTATTTTGGAAGTAAGTCCTTGTCTAGTTAGGAAAGTCAGTTCCTTACTAGACTCTTACATTTAATAGGAAGATGTTGAAAAAACATGAAAAATCTTGTTAAAAGTAAATATAAATATAATCTTTCTTTTCTCCTTTACCACAGTCATTCTTGCTGCAAATTGCAGGACAAATTATGGTGATTTTACAGCAGAAAACTTGAACCCCATTTCATACATCACAAACACATGTTAAAGACAAATATGCAAACTTGTGCATCTGAACACTTCACACAGTTGGTGGTTAACAAAAACATTTCTGAAGATTAATTTTTGAAATTATCTTCCTGAGTAGGAGCAGGGATCATAATCCCACAAGAAGGTCTCTCTCGAAATGTGGCATCTGTGGGTGTTTTTCTGTGTACCTGCCCTCATTTTCTCACAGCATTTGTCT